>JADANK010000291.1:0-209432 GCA_021292215.1 Lophura nycthemera
ACCTAAACTTCCCGGGTGCAGCTTGAAAACCATTCCCTCTTTCATCACCTTAGACGAGAGAAGAGGGCTGCCCCCAGCCCACCAAACCTCCTTCAGGAGTTTAGAAGCTATAAGGTCTCCCTGAGCCTCCTCTTCTCCAGGACTGAACAATCCCAGCTCCTTCAGCCGCTCCCATAAGGCCGTGCTACAGACCCCTCCCACTTTGTCACCTTTCTTGAACCGCTCCAGGGCCTCAATGTCTTTCTTGCAGTGAGGGGCCCAGAACTTGGACACAGTACTCAAGGTGTGGGCCTCACCAGAGCTGAGTACAGGGGGACAATCACTTTCCTGTTCCTGCTGGCAACAACCCGTCCCTGGATCAAGCCAGGATGCCATTGGCCTTCTTGCCACACGGGCACACTGCTGGCTCATGTTCAGCCCGAGCATCAATCAATACCCCCCAGGGTCCTTTCCTCTACACAGCCTTTCCCGGCCACTCTGGCCCCAAGCCTGTAGGTTGCTGAATTTGTTGTGCCCAAGTGCAGGACCCGGCATTTGGCCTTGTTGAAACCATCCTTGGCCTCAGCCCCGATCCACCTGTCTAGATCCCTCTGTAGGCTCACTACTCCCCAGGCAGATCGACGCTCCACCAACTTGGCGTCATCCGCAAACTTACTGAGGGGTGCACTCAATACCCTCATCCAGTTCATAAAAAGATTTGAACAAGACAGGCCCAAGACACCCCTGGGGAACACCACTCGTGACAGGTCACCAGCTGGATTTAGCTCCATTCACTACCACTCTCTGGGCCTGGCCTTCCAGCCAGTTCCTTACCCGGCCAAGAGCGTACCTGTTCAAGCCATGGGCTACCAGCTTCTGCAGGAGAATACTGTGGGAGACAGTGTCAAAGGCCTTGCTGAAGTCTAGGTAGACTACATCAACAGCCATTCCCTCATCCACCAGGCGGGTCGCTAGATCACAGGAGATCAGGTTGGTCAAGCAGGACCTGCCCTTCGTGAACCCATGCTGGCTAGGCCTGATCCCCTGGTTGTCCCGCACATGCCATGTGATCTCCCTCAAGACAATCTGCTCCATAACCTTCCCTGGCACCGAGGTCAGGCTAACAGGCCTGTAGTTCCCTGGATCCTCCTTACAACCCTTCTTGTAGATGGCAGTCACATTGGCAAGCCCCCAGTCTTCTGGGACCTCACCAGTCAACAAGGAGCGCTGATAGATGATGGCAAGCGGCTCGGCTATCACCTCTGCCAGTTCCCTCAGCACTCTCAGATGAATCCCATCCAGCCCCATGGACTTGTGACAGTCCAGCTGGAGTAGTAGGTCTCTGACTGTGTCCTCATGAGTCGTGGGGGATTCTGTCCGCACCCCAGTCGAGATTACCAGGTCAGAGAGTAGAGTACCCTGAGGATAACTGGTTTGACCTTTAAAGACAGATGTAAAGAAGGCATTCAGAACCTCTGCCTTTTCCTTATCCTCAGTGATCACATTCCCAGCCTCATCCAGTAAAGAATGAAGATTCTCTTTAGTCCTCCTCTTGATGTATTTGTAAAAGAGTTCCTTGTTCCTTTTTACCCCAGCGGCCAGGTTGAGTTCAAGCTGGGCTTTGCCTTCTGATTTTCTCTCAACATCTTAACAACTTCTCTGTACCTTTCTGAGTCGCCCGCCCTTCTTCCACGGAGGTAATTCCTCTTTTCTCCCGGAGCTTCAAGAATAGCTCCCTATTCATTCATGCCAGTCTTCTTCCCCATCGGCTCATTTTGCGTCTCAGGGGGACGCCCAGCTTCCTGCACCTTTAAGAACTTCCTCTGGACCCCTTTTACCACTCTAAGACCTGAAACCCAGGGGATTCCCCCTACAGCCTTTGAAAATTCAAAGTCCGCCTTCGGAAGTCCAAGGTGGAGTTTTGCTAATCCCCCTCCTTACATCACTACGAATTGAAAATTGACCTTTTCATGATCACTAAACCCAAGAGGCCTCTGACCACCACATCTCCCCTAGTCCTTCTCTGTTTGTGACAGAGGTCTAGCAAGGCATTCCCTGTAGGCTACCTACCAATTGTGTCAGGAATTTATCTTCCACAACACTCCAGAACCTCCTGGACTGTTCTCTCTGTTGTATTATTTCCAGCAGAAGAGTTGAAGTCCCCCATGAGGAACAAGGGCTGGAATTGCGAGACTTCTCCCAGCTGCTTATAGAATATTCATCTGTCTCCTCATCCTGGTTCAGGTCTATAGCAGATGCCCACCAGGAGTCTGCCCTTGTCAGCCCTCCCCTATCTTTACCCATGGATTCACAACCCTTTCATCACCCAGCCTCAAGCTCAGTAAACCAAAGCACTCTAAATAAGGAGCCACACCCACCCCTCCTTCCTTGCCTATCCTTCCTGAAGAGTTTGTGCCACCATTGCAGCACTTCCAGTCATGGGAGCCCCACCAGGTTTCCGTAATGGCACTAGTATAGTTTCCTGCGCACCAATGGCCTTCCAACTCCTCTTGTTTGTTCCCCATGCTGCGTGCATTAGTGTAGATGCACTTCAGCTGAGCACCTCACCTCTCCCCTAATCCCATTACTGCTCCCCCAGGCTCATTTCTAGCTGGCCTGGTTTTATCCCCTTCCCCCTTCATATCTAGTTTAAAGCCCTCTCTACAAGTCCTGCCAACTCCTGGGCAAGGATCCGTTTCCCCCTTTGGGATAGGTGATACCCATTGGGAGCCCTCATACCAGGTGCCGAGTAGACCGCCCCATGATCAAAGAACCCAAAATTTTTGTGTTTGCACCAGCCTCTCAGCCATGTGTTTATAAGGTTGGTTTTCCTGCTCCTCTCAGTGTCCTTCCCTGCCACTGTAGGAATACAGCCAAATACTACTTGTATGCCTGCTCCATCAACTAACCTCCCCAGTCCCCTAAAATCATTTCTTATAGTCCTCAGGCTTCTGTCAGTGACCTCATCACTGCCAGCCTGGCCTATCAATAGAGGGTAGTAATCAGAGGGGTGGATCAGACTAGGAAGTTTTCAAGAAATATCCCTGAACCAGGCCCCAGGGAGGCAGCACACCTCCCTACGGCTAGGTGCAGGCTGACATATTGGGCCCTCAGTTCCTTTTTGCAATGGTTCTGTGATTTTTGGTTTTCAGTATTCCATATCATAACATCATGTGGGGCACTGGGAATTTAACTGTTCATGCTCAAGTTCCGGGTACCTGCCCAGAAGAGAAGAAGAACTACTTTCCCCAGGGGACTTTGCGGTCACAGTAAGGAGATATAACCCCTGGCAAGGTCACCTGATGCGCTCTTCTTCGTCTGCTCTTTTTCGTCGGCTCTCCTCCCATCTCCCTGCAGTTCAACTGGACTGCGCATCTCACCTCAGCATTGTGGTGAGGCCTATCCACCTTTCAGACATTCTCTCTCTCATTATATTTGATTTATTAGCTTCAATTCTAGTTATATTGGTATTCGGGTGTTTTCTTGCTTCCGATACTTATATTTAGTAAAATTTAGTTTTGTTTCTTCTCAGTTTGGCCCGCTTTTTTAATTATTTTGGGGGTCCCCTTTCCCTTTTCCGGGGGGCCGCCGGATTTTGCCCCGGTTCCCCCCTTTTCCGCCACCACTAGTCACGGAACTGGGGGCGGAACCAGCCCGTAAAACCGGTTGACATTCTTGGTGGGAGAAATGCAGCCAGAAGTGCTTTTTTCTTTTTAGAAATTAATCTCCTCCGGCTCTCGGAGAGGTCTCCGGTGGGAAAGTTTTTCCTTTCTTTTAACCCGGTGCTCACTGAAAATTTGACCTGAAAGTTGGGGAAAGTTCTCTGGACCTCTCAGGACCGCTAGGAACAATAACAGATACCAATGTGGTTTTAAAAGCCTTATTAGTCCTGCTTTATTGTTAAGCCGCTACTTATTTATAACATGTTAACAGAGCATTCTGCAAAACCCTCTTTAAACCGTTCACAAGGGTGGATTAGCCAACAGAGTGTGAGGATTGTTCTTTTTTTTCTTTTTTGTTTTGGTTCTATGCTTGTTTATTTGCCCACACGGTGCTTTTCGTTTAAGTTTTTCTTCATTCCCACATTTCCCCCTTTTTTGTTTTATTCGCAAACTTTCTACCATAACCTTAAAAAAAAAACAATTATATTAATAATGCAATTAATTATAACTCTCAAGGCCTCGTTGACCCTACTATTAAGGTGAAAAAGGAGCCAAGCAAACCATTAATTCATTGACAAGAAATTACGTTAACCTACTAAAAGAACCAAACACCGTTGTTTTGGTCTGCACCCAACTTTCTGCAACCTGGAAAATAAACCCTGAGGGCCCCATTCTGTGCTAATCTCCAACCGTTTGAAAGAGGTCTTAACTTTTATTATTGCTGATTATATTGATTTTGAAAAATCACTAAGATTTGTACCAACAGTGCTTTAAAGTCTCAGATTATGGGCCTTTTGGGCTAATGGAAAATTTTTAAAAATAGTCGAGGAACTTTGGCATGCCAGATAGAAAGGGGCATTACACTTACTGACCCTCGAAACCAAACAACCTGCAGAAAAAAGGTGGTGAATGCGGATAGGCCAGTGCCAGCAGGGCGTCCCCCTGCCCGTCAAAGGTGCCTTTTCCCTCTCACCCCCACCCCGGGCCGCCCGTTCCCGTTTCTTTTATTCTTCCTCAGGGTCCGAAGGCTATTTTCCATTTGTATACTGCAATCCGCATGGCCGGTGGTTTGTGAACAGAGGCCAATGGAACATCGCCTTTCAGAATGAACTATCAAGGGAACTCTCTTAGCGTGTGCCTTTGGTTCAGGTTGCTGCAGGACATTTTTAAATTCCGGAAAGTGGGGGAAAGGGAGGTTAAAGCTTCAAAAAGGGGCCATCCCGGGGCGGGGTATCCTTTCCAGGTTTTGGCTTAGCGCCTAAACTAAACTTAAAATAGGCGATCTCCATAGATTTCAGCATTGTAACAATAAAATCCGGTTTAATTTCACATTCAATCTATTTCTAAAAAATAAAAAATTAAAAACCCACACAACAAACGATTACTTCTTGCTTTGTATTTGCAATAACCAAAGTTACAAAGCAAAACCAAATAATAAGAAGCCACACAATCCCCAATCATTATGGTTCATGGTTTCAAGCCTATTTTTCCGTCTCTCTCGTTTCACCTCCGGAACCGTTCTTTTTTGTGGGTTCTGTGGCGGAATTGGGAAGTACCCCACCCTCCCCCCTTTTTTCCCTTTTGCGCAAAGTATCCATTAATTGCAACTACCTGGGGAAGTAAGCAGAAAAGGCAGAATTTAATTTGAGAAACAAACAACCCTTAAAACAATTTTGGAAGGGATCAGGGCAGAACAAGCGCTAAAGCCGAAGTCGGTCCGGCCTGTTTGATTTAGTTCCAGGTTGACCCACAATATTTTGCCAACGAGTTGATTTGGGTGGGGTTCAAGGTATGTTCTTCGCGCCAAGGGCGAACACTGCGACGGAATCCAAATAGGGCCATCATCGTGGAAAAGAACAAAAAATAAACCCCTCTTCCTCAAGTAATAGTACTTGGGCCCTTTCCCAATTCCCGATCAATGGATTTCTTTTAAAGATACTTTTGGCGGACTCAATAGACCTATTACTATGCCTGAATGAGCAAAGTTTTAGCATTACCAATGAGCCTTCTCCTTACAAAAAGGAAAGTTAAGGGAGAAAAGAAGGTCATGAACGATCTGGCACATCACGGTATATCGCTCATTCGGTTTAAGTTGTGTTTTTAAAGTGTAAGCCTGTGTGCGTTTATAAATAGCCTGACCTTGTAGGGCATGTGGAATTCCCCGAACTTTATGTTGAAACCCCCCACTTTTGGCAAAAAGGCCTTTAATGACTTGCGACTTATAGGCTGGCCCATACCCATTTTAATTTTTTTTGGGAAACTCCAAGTAGCAAAGACATGCCAATCCAACGGTTTTAATTACGTATTTAGCCAGATTACCCGCTAAAGGAAGAGCCCTATAAACCAGAGAAGTGTTCCGAAGCAAATTAACACCATCCCAAACGACCCCAAACTCTGAAATATGGGTGACATCCGTTTTGCCACACTTCCAAATGCTTTCAGGGCCCAGGGGATTTTAGTCCCCCAACCCAAAGCCAACCCGTTTGGTAAAACCTTGCACTGTGGACATTGGTTGGAAACTATCAACCTTGCATCTTTCCAACCAAATATTAAACTGGTGTGTAAACCACGGGCATTTTTGGATGAAACCATCTCAATGAGAGCTTACGGCAGGATTTCAAACCAAGATTAACGGGAGTCCACAACAACCAATTTATAGCAACAGCCATTCCCTCCCCTAAACCAACAAGTGGTTAAGGTGAACTGTGAAATGTGGTTAACATAATGGTTCCTTTCTTTTGCCGAATGTTTTTTTTTAAGATGTAAAAACAGGAGATAAGGCCACATTCTTTTCTCTAACGTGGGCCTCCTCAAATTCTTTGACATACAACCCAAACCCGTTAGAGGGAAATCCAGTTTACAACATTTAGAGGTTTATTTTTTGGCCACGCAGTAAAGGCCCATAAAAATTGCTTTTAGGTTCCATAGTTTGTAAACTGTCTCACAGTTCGTTGGCAAAAACTGATCTTCCAGCTATTGTCCCAACACAAACAGCCTTTTGGCTCCAGCATCCCCGTTCAGTAATATACTGTTGGGGAACATCCCAGGTTAATCTTGAATACTGAGGGTATTCCAATCCAGTCCAGTTTTTTTTTTTCCGAAACACGCTATCAATTACTGGCGTTTTTCAAATGAAAATGACCAGGGTACCCTTTGGAAGCGAACTGTAAGGAGAGGGAGTGGACGGTAAAAAACCCACTCTGCCCCACACAAGGTAAAGGGTAAATTAATATTGTCAGGTTCTCGCCCCCTTGAGAAACTCTGTCTCGGCCCCATTGAAAAGTTCAGCTACAATTGACCAAGAGCACAAGGAAACCCGGAGGATGGACAGGGGGAAAACGCCCATTCCAGCAAAAAAAAAACACAGAAGGAGAAGGAGAGGTTGTTTGTAGGGCCTGTTTTGAGGAGAAAAATGTGGGGTTTTTTTGTTTTTTGGGTTTTTTTTCTTTGTTTTCTTCCCTTTGACAATAATGCGGAAAGGCTGTTCTCCTGGGAATTTGGGGGAAGCTTGAATTAAGGACTGCCAACCTGGCTAGTGGCTTTGAAATTGCTCTTTGGGGGGTAAGGAATTAGGAAGGTTGGCTTAGGCCTTAAGGGTAGGGAGGGAGGGGAATTCCTTTTAGACATTTTTAACAAAACAATTCTAATTGAGCGTTGGAAATGCCAACCCGTTGTCGTTAGCCCTTTGTAAGTGACCTTAAAAGAGTTTGTAAGTTCAGTGGGTAGAAAATATCAATTTTTTCAGTTTCTACAGTCGGGGGTTAATATCAAGCATCGATAATTTTCCAATAACATGGGAAAGGTGCGTTGCACTTTCTCTGGTGCCAACCATAAGGGCCAAATTGGAAGAGAGGAATGGGAGATTAATTGCATTTTTCCCAGTATTATCCAAAAGGCTGTTCCCTGACGCATAGTATGCCCTCCATGGAATAATAAAATGATAATATAGGGTTTGCTTTAGAATAGTTTTCAAGGTGTGGAACAAATAGGCTGACCAATAGTCGGAAAATTCTTATGCCTTGAGGCAGCAAAAACCCATTCCATACGGAGAAGGGCTGGTTGGTTTTTGACAATGGCACAAGAAGGAAAAATGGCCGTACAGTCCTTCTTGTGGTTGTTGTCTCCCTATTCCCCCTTTTTTGTTTATTAAGAAATGGTTTTCAATGGTAGTGAGTAGGATCAATGTGCTTGTCCAGTGGGAGAAATGAGGAATGCCTGAAGGTATCAAAACCCGGTCTTTGGAGGAAAGTTCGAATGCCTTTAGAAATAAAGCAGGTTCCCCGTTATTGGGCTCTAAGTTACAAACCGCAGGTGAAGAGACGCGCGGGAAGGGCAACGTAAGGCGGGGCGGAGGAAGGCATCGTCACGCCGAACAACGGGGGCAAGGCGGAAGGGCGGGAGCGGCGCCGGTTGTCCTGGGGGCCGGAGGCCGAAGGCGGGGGAGCGGGAGGAGCCGCCAGGGGCGGAGCCGAGGGCCGCAGCGATTGGGGGGTGGGGGGGGTCGCGAATTTCTTTCCCCGCGGTCAGGGGGGGGGTCGGACTGCGGATTCGAATCCGGACCCGGGCGCTTTTCCGTAACCGGGGTTAAGGCGGCGGGGGTGGGAGGGGGGGATGGGGAATAGTCGGAGAAATTCCTTCCTTTTCGTTTGTTTAAGCTCTTCCCTGATTTGGTTCCAAAACGAAAAAGTTTAGCCACCGTGCGTCTAGTAATAAAAAAACCTCCCGGGAGTTTTTTCGCCAATTTTGCCCCAAAACTCTCCCTAGAAAGAGAACCAGGTTTTCGGAAATTCAGGGACCATTTTGCTTAACCATTTAGAAAAGTCCTAAAGCTAAGGTAAATACAGGTGATTCTGAAACGTTAACTAACGTAACGCTGCAAGTTTACCGGCTGTTTCCCTTCGCCAGGGAAACTTCGGCACAGGTTCCGACCGCCACCCCCTGTCCCCGCCCGGCTGCCGGGCACGGCGCGAAAACAAGCTCTCCGTAGTTCAGTCGGGGGCGCTGGCCGGATGATCCAGGGAGCAAAAGGCAACTATCGGTAGGTCAGGACCCGCAGAAGGGCACTAGTTGAGAGCCCTCGGTCGGGCCTTGTGCCCTTTTTTGCCAATACAGTTTCCAGAACTAATTGCTCTGTTAATTATTTTAACCCTTGCAATCCAGTTTTTCTAATTCCCTCACCCCAATTCGACGCTTCTCGATTCGCAGGAGGCGCTCCGGGCAGTGGTCCATCAGGGGTGATTGTCAGATACAGCCCCTTTTTTTGCTGCACACTGCAGGTGACTCAGTAGCAGGTCATTTGGAAAGATCAAGGAGCTTGCCAGGCCCCAAATGCTTTTTTACTTGACCCGCTGAGGAACACCACAGGGTGTCGATTAAAACCCCGAACAGGCAACGTCAAACTCGGAAACCCAAATTAGTTGTTGTAATGGCCAGTGCCTGCATAGTGCAGGGTGCCGGTCGCTCGGGCTTGCATACTTTTCAAAGAAGGTTAATAATAGACTTCCACAAGGGGTCCAAGGGGCCCCAATATTTTTCTTCCCTTTCCCCTTAATGACTGATTCCCACATTGCCCCCCAATTAACACACCATTTGTCGGGACCATGAACATCCGCGGGACATTCTGACAAATGTCCCTTCTTTCCGGTCCAATCAACGGGTCCTGCCATGGCCCTTTAGGAGATGACGGCTCCCCCTTTAGGAAGGAATATTTTAATGGCATTTTCCCGCAGGCTTTCCCAATCCATCATGTATACAGAGGGGGGTCGGCAACCCCGCTTCCAGCTAACCCGCAACCTTATCGGGCGCCTAAATCCAGCTAACCGCAACACGATTGCCAATCTTCTTCGCGGAACCTTCCTGCCGTTGTCCACTTTCCCTTCCCGAATTCCCCCACAAAGGGGGGGGTTCCCCTGTTTGGGTTCCAAATGTGGGGAAGTCTCTGGAACTTCCTCAGGACCGCCGCTTAGAGACATAAAACAGCACCACCAAATTGTGGTTTAAAAGGAATTAGTTGCTTTATTTTAAGCCCTACTCTTTTATACATGTTAAACAGAGCCATTCCCCAAAACCCTCTTTAACCGTTCCAAAGATGCTTAGCCAATCAGAGCCTTGGGATGTTCTTTCTTCTTTGAAAAAGGTTCCTTGGTTCTTTCCCGCCGCTTTCTTTGCTCCAACAGCTGCTGCTTCGGAGGTTTTTCCTTTACCATTCCAAAAAAGCCAGGGTGAACTGCCAAATTTTCTGGGATATTTGTAAACTTGAGCACTGCTACTTGCTTCGGTAAGAGAGAGAAAAAAAATACGCTTTCTCTTCTAAAAACTGCCTTTCAACAAGGGGTCTGCCCAGGCCATCGTTTTTTTTTCTTTTTAATTGCTCAAAAACATTACTGGGCCTTTAATTTAGTTTTGCCCTTTGGCCTATGGAGGGTAAAGGTATATACAAGCGATGGAAAAACAGGAGGGGAAATATTTATTGTAACCTGCTACAACGTGGGATCAAACTCCCCGGGGAGTAATTTTTTCTACAAAAACCTGTGGTTTTTAAGCAGGCTCCCAGGTCTCTCCTTCTGAATTCCTTTATCCGTTTTTGAATGCTCATCGATCACCTTGTCAATTCCTCCCTGAATGTACTGTTCATCCCTTTCACTCAGTTTATTTTGTATTTATTATATCTTGAAGCCATCCCCAAAACCAGAGAATACTGAGTGGCAGGGAGTGTGGAGAGGCTTGGGAGAGACTTTAGAGAGATGGACATCTTCGGCGTCATGGAACTTCACTCCTGAACACCTGAAAGACCCTGAGAGCTTAAGCAGATATTTGAGACAGGAATGTTGCGGCTCAGGCAGATCTGAGGAGGCACAAACGGTTTGGGGCCTGGCTAATGCTTATCGGGCCTTATTCAATAGTATCCCAGAGAGGGAGAGAGTTTGTGAAATTGAGAGAGAGTGTCTGAGAGCTGAAAGGGAGACAGTAAAAAATGAGCGAGAGAGTCTCCAAGCTGAAAAGGAGAGTTTCCAGGAGAGACTCCGAGCAGAGAGAGAGAATCTCCGGGCTGAGCGAGAGAGTCTCCTAGTCAAGAGAAAAGACCTCCAATCCGAGAGAGATGCCCTACAGTCTGAGAGGGATAGCCTCAAGTCCAAGACAGATGCCCTCCGAATCGAGATAGTCTTCCTGCAATCCAAATTGGACTCCCTCCAATCTGAACGGGACACCCTCCAAACTGAGCGAGACACCCTCCAATCTGAACTAAATACTCTCATAATTGAATAAAACAGACTCCGAGCTGAGCTAGACGGTGAGAGCATCGGAACTGACCAACCTGATCAACTACAGGAGGCACCACAATTGCTGTCAGTTGCCCCTGAAAGAGGACGGAAAATGAAATGAATCTCGACCCAGTTAGAGCAGAAGAAAGAAGGAAAGAGGTCCAGAGGAGTGGCTCCGAGATCCAGGGGAAGCACCCCTGAGTCCAGGGCAGGGACCATCAGTAAGAGCACGGTCAACAACACCCACGAGGGCAACAAGAAGTCCTCAAAGAGTAAAAAGTGAGCAAGATATTATTACCATTGTTGATCGATCTCTGAAAATGAATGAAATTGAAAGTCTGAGAAAAGACTTCACGTTACCCAAATGAGCCTATTCCACTTGGTTACTTTGATGCTGGGACACTGGGGCCAACAGCGTGTGGCCAGATAGTAGAGAAGCTCGCCAACTGGGTGGCATTGCTAGGGACTCAGCCATTGACAGAGGTATTAGTACATGCCAGAACCAGGCCTTCACCCTCTGGAAGAGAATGCTGTTACCTATAACAGAAAGATACCCCTTCAAAGACGATCTGATGCCTGAGAAAAAGAAATGGACTGATATAGAAAAAGGCATCCATTATTTGAGAGAGTACGCTGTGATGGAAACGCTACATAGTCCCAACTTCATTCCTGATGAGCCAGGCCAGGAGCACGATCCTGAGAGAGTCAGGTGAACACCAAATATGTGTTTGTGTTCCAGCCATCGCAAAAGTAGCAGAAAAGCTGGACAGAATGGAAAGCAAACAAGAAGATATAACAAGAAGACGTCCTCCTGCTCAAGCAAGTGACAACAGTAAGACTATGGCGCGTTTTGACTTGTGGCATTACCAACGTGACCATGGAGAAGATATGAAGAAGTGGCATAAATAACCTACTCCTGCACTTCAAGCACGGGTAAAAGAATTACAAGACAAATCAACCACCAAGGTGAACTTCTCCAAAAAGGTGATTGCTCCAGTTACTGCAGACAACAGAGGTAACAAATAGAGGGGCCCTGCCCCCAGCCAGAGGGGGGAAAGGGATAATAGAGTTTATTGGACAGTGAGTGTTAGATGGGCATGGCACATCAGAACCACAGAAATATAAGGCCCTGGTGGACACTGGTGCTCAGTGCACTCTAATGCCCTCGAGTCACCAAGGGACAGAATCAATTTATATTCACGGGGTGACTGGGGGTTCCCAAGAGCTGACTATGTTGGAGGCCTAAATCAGCCTCACTGGTAAAGACTGGCAAAAGCACCCTATTGTGACTGGCCCAGGGGCTCCATGTATACTTGGTACTGATTACCTCAGAAGGGGATACTTTAAGGATCCCAAAGGGTATCGATGGGCCTTTCGAATAGCTGCTGTAGACACAAACAACATTAAGCAGCTGTCTGTTTTGCCTGGCCTATCAGAAGATCCGTCTGTTGTGGTGTTGCTACAAGTAAAAGAGCAACAGGTTCCGATTGCAACAAAAACGGTGCACAGGCGGTAGTACCGCACCAACAGGGATTCCTTGCTCCCCATTCATAAGTTGATTCGTCAACTAGAGAGTCAGGGAGTGATCAGCAAAACTCACTCACATTTAACAGTCCCGTATGGCTAGTGCGTAAAGCCAGTGGAGAATGGAGGCTGACGGTGGACTACCGTGGCCTGAATGAAGTCACACCCCCACTGAGTGCTGCTGTGCCGGACATGTTAGAACTCCAATGTGAATTGGAGTGAAAAGCAGCCAAATGGTATGCCACCACTGACATTGCTAATACCTTTTTCTCCATTCCTTTGGCCAAAGAATGTTGGTCACAGTTTGCTTGTACCTGGAGGGGCATTCAGTATAACTGGAATCATTTGCCCCAGGGGTGGAAACATACCCCAACCATTTGCCATGAATTGATCCAAACTGCACTGGAACAGGGCAGTGCCCCTGAGCACTTGCAGTATATTGATGACATCGTTGTGTGGGGTGATACAGCAAAGGAAGTTTTTGAGAAAGGAGAGCAAATAATCCAGATCCTTCTGCGTGCTGGTTTCCCTATTAAGTGAAGCAAAGTGAAAGGACCTGCACAGGAATTTCAGTTCCTAGGTATAAAGTGGAAAGATGGACGTCGTCACATTCCGACAGATGTGATCAACAAAATCACTGCCATGTCTCCGCCCACTAATAAGAAAGAGACACAATTGTTTCTGGGTGTAGTGGGTTTTTGGAGAATGCATGTTCCAAACTACAGCCTCATTATAAGCCCCCTTTATCAGGTGGTGCAGAAGAACGATTTTGCGTGGGGTCCTGACCAACAGCAGGCTTTTGAGCAGCTTAAACAAGAGATAGCTCGTGGTGTGGCCCTGGGGCCAGTACGGATGGAACAGGATGTAAAGAACATCCTCTACACCGCTGCTGGAGAGAAAGGTCCCACTTGGAGTTTGTGGCAAAGTGCCTCAGGAGAGACCCAAGGCCGACCCCTGGGATTTTGGGGTCGGGCATACAGAGGGTCTGAAGACTGGTACACTCCAACTGAAAAGGAGATCTTAGCTGCATATGAGGGGGTTCGGGCAGCTTCTGAAGTAGCCGGTACTGAAACACAGCTCCTTCTGGCACCTCGACTGCCAGTGCTGAACTGGATGTTCAAGGGAAAGATTCCCTCCACCCATCACGCAACTGATGCCACTTGGAGTAAGTGGATTGCGTTGATTATGCAACGAGCTTGGATGGGAAACCTCAGCCATCCAGGAATCCTAGAGGTGATCATGGACTGGCCTGAAGGTAAAATGTTTGGAACATCACAAGCACAACAGGTATTGCGTGCTAAAGAGGCCCCAACATACAATGAACTACCAGAAAATAAAAAGAAATATTCCCTGTTCACTGATGGATCGTGTCGTATTGTGGGGAAGCATCGCAGATGGAAAGCTGCTGTGTGGAGCCCCACACGACAAGTTGCAGAGGCCACTGAAGAGAAGGGAGAATCAAGCCAATTTGCAGAGGTAAAGGCTGTCCAGCTGCCCTCAGATGTTGCTGAAAGGGAGAGGTGGCCAATGCTTTATCTTTACACTGACTCATGGATGGTGGCAAATGCTCTATGGGGATGGTTACAGCAGTGGGAACAGAACAACTGGCAAAGAAGGGGTAAACCTGTTTGGGCTGCTGAACTGTGGAAAGATATTCCTGCCCAAATAAAGAATATTGTTGTAAAGGTGCACCATGTAGATGCTCATGTGCCCAAGAGTCGGGCTACTGAAGAACAGCAAAATAACCATCAGGTAGATCGAGCTGCCAAAATTGAGGTGGCTCAAATAGACCTGGATTGGCAGAACAAGGGTGAATTATTTCTAGCTTGGTGGGCCCATGAGACCTCGGGCCACCAAGGAAGGGATACAACATACAAATGGGCTACAGACCGAGGGGTGGACTTAGTGGACTTGAGCGGATTTATCATATCCCCTATCATGCACCAACTTCTGGTAAAAGTGAACGATACACTGGGTTGTTAAAAACCATGTTGAAAGCAATGGGTGGCAGATCATTTAAACGTTGGGAGAAGCATTTGGCAGAATCCACCTGGTTGGTCAATAGCAGAGGATCTGTCAATCGTGATGGTCCTGCCAGCTCCCTACATGGTGTCAAGGCAGATAAGGACCCTGCGGTACATGTAACGAACATGTTGGGAAAAGTTATTTGGGTCTTTCCAGCTTTGTGTGGGACCTTTCTCTCCAGCATCAGTGTAGAGGTTGTTCTTTGCATCCTGTCTCGTCCGTACTGGCCCTAGGGCCACCGCTCGGGCTATCTCCTGTTTAATCTGTTCAAAAGCCTGCTGCTGGTCAGGGCCCCATGTGAAATTATTCTTCTTTCATGTCATCTGATAGAGAGGGCTTACAATGAGACTGTAGTTTGGAACATGCATTCTCCAAAAGCCCACTACACTTTCTCCACTGGCTTTATGCACTGGCCATATGGGTCTGTTAAAAGGTGAGTGAGTTTTGCTTATCACTCCCTGACTCTCTCATTGACAAAACCACTTATGAATGGGGAGCAAGGAATCCCTTTTGGTGCGGTTCTGCCGTCTGTGCACTGGTTCTGTGGCCATTGTTACCTTTTGCTCTTTCACTTGTAGCAATTCTGCAACAGACGGATCTTCTGACGTGCCAGACAAAACAGACAGCTGCTTAATGTTGTCTGTGTCTACAGCAGCTATTCCAAAGTCTTATTGACACCCCTTGGGATCCTTGAATATCCCCCTCTGCGGTAATCTGTAACAAGTATACAGGGAGCCCCTGAGGCAGTCACAATAGGATGTTTTTGCCAGTCTTTACCAGTGAGACTTATCTCAGCCTCCAACACAGTCAATTCTTGAGAGCCTCCAGTCACTTCAGATATATGGACTGATTCTGTCCCTTCATGACTTGCGGGCATCAGAGTGCACTGTGCACAGGTATCCACCAGTGCCTTATATTTCTGTGGTTCTGATGTGCCAGGCCATCGAATCCACACAGTCCAATTAACTCTATTATCCCTTTCCCCCCCCGACTGAGGGCAGGGCGCCTCAATTCATTACCTGTGGTAACTGGACAAACTGCACTGGTGGTCAATCTGCTTTGTAATTCTCTCACCCATGTTCGTAGTACAGGAGTAGCTTGGTCATGCCACTTCCTCATGTCTTCTCCATGGTCACGTAGGTAACGCCACAAGGCAATTCACGATGTAGAATTCCTTACTGGAGCCGGAAAGCGTTTGCCTTTAATAGCTGAGATTTTTGATGGTGCATGTGAGGAGGGTTGTTGTATTAGTCGCCCTCGGGGCTATCGAGTTGTGACGCGACAGGACGTCCCCTGCTCAGTGATTGGACAACGCATGCTTAAGGGGTGTAGACGAAGTAGAAGATGAATGTATTTAAACAGATGCCAAGCTGTAATAAACGGGCATTTTTCTGTTCACCATATTGGTGTATGCTAGTAGTTCTTAGTGCTAATTGGGGGGGCTAATCAGTTAAGCAAAGGGCGATACAGCGTGATCTTAACATTTACGGCAACAATTGGTGCCCCGTGTGAGGAACGCTGTGTCTTTTTACCCTTTGCGAGAGTGCTATAGAGTGCTACACCGGGGTGACGCTGGGGGCGTTCAGCTTGTAGTAGCGCGGGGACCGGGGTGACGACGGTGGGGACCTGAGGTGATGGCAGGGCGTCCAGTCTGCTGCAGCGGCGTGGGGACCTGAGGTGATGGCAGGGCGCCTACAGGAGACTTTTACTACGAAACGGGTTGTTAAGGTATTGCTTGTATTGCTTCAATTCTGTCAGGATTATTATGCTCCTTCTAAGAAGGATGTTCACGCTGTTATATCCCGGCTGGACCGGGAGGGGGGATTGGGGCTCCCCAAGGGATTCTCGATCACGGGAGGTGGGGCGATCTCGCCTCCGTGCTCGTACAACATGCCATGAGCGCTCTAAAAGATGAGTCAGAGCTAAAAGCCTGGGGATTAATGCTCGGGGCGCTGAAAGCAGCAAGGGAGGAGGGGAAGGTGCTGATACAAGCCAGACAACTCTTAGGTTTTGACTCTGTGACCCTGGGTAGGGCTCGCCCAGCAGCACGGCTAACTCGATAGACCCGGGAGGGGGCTCTTCCTTGGTCGGGGGTGAGGTTTGTCGGCCGGGGAATAGTCTTTCTTCCAGATGCCCTGAGGCCAAGATGGCGCCGGATGATCTGACCACACCTGCACAAACAACAACGGACTAGCAGCCATCGACCCCCTTATCAGGCAGCACCTTATCGCAAGGCCTTGAATCCCCTCCTTCATATCCTCGGCAGTCTCTGTATCCTTCCCTGCGAAATTTCAGCACGCCTACAGGGGCGGAGACAAAGGTGGAATCGGAGGTGGTGCCGGGGGTGGTGCGGACCAGGGGCGGTGAGGCCCTTCATCGAGGGGCGGATAGTAGGCGGGATAGTAGGAGGGGTGACACCCCTGATGGGGCGGGAAGTGGGTGTGTCACTGACTGGCAAAAGGTTAGAGAGACATTGCAAGATAGGGGTTTGGTTACCGTATTCCCTGTAGTAGCTGGGGAGGAGGGACCGGAATGGGTTCCATTAGACCCAAAGGGAATTGCTCAGTTAATAGAAGCGATAGAGAAGAAGGGGTTGAAATCTCCTCTAACATTGAGCGCATTAGAGGCCCTAACCGAACCGGGCCCTATGCTCCCCTATGATATTGAGAATCTCATGCGTATAGCACTCAAACCTGTACAATATACACTTTGGAAAGAGGAATGGTTGGTTGAACTCAGGCAGGTAGTAGCAGCTGCACAAAACGATCCAGGTCACCCCGTGCATGGCACGGGCTTACAGGGACAGCACCAGGCATGGTTACCCCACGCGCTCAGTTAGCTCTGTTGCGCCCAGGAGAATTAATAGCGACTACTGATGCAGTCTTAGGGGCCTTCAGGAGGTTTGCCCGCCACGCAGAACCATCCACACCGTGGATGGAAATAATCCAAGGCCTGACTGAATCATTCCAAGACTTTGCTGATAGGTTAATTAAGGCGGTTGAGGGGTCAGACTTACCCAGAGCTGTTCATGGCCCTGTAATTGTGGACTGCCTTAATCAAAGGTCCCTTGAGGATATTAAAAATCTGCTTCGTACGGCCCCTGGAGAGATCACCACTCCGGGAGAGATCATTAAATATGTATTAGACAAACAGAAATCCACTCCCTTGACTAATGAGGGCCTGGCAGCCGCTCTTGCTGACGCAATGGCTGGGGCTTCAATATCGCCTAAGGGTCCCTGCTTCCGGTGTGGGCAGTACGGCCACATTAAGGCCTAGTGTAAAGCCATTAAGGATGGGGAAAGGGACAGTGTCACCTGTCAACTGTGCGGGCCAGTACTGTCAGCCATACCCAGAGGATGGCCATTGGTGGTCGTTGATCTTAAAGATTGCTTCTTCTCTATTCCTCTTGCAGAAGAGGATCGGGAAGTGTTCACTTTCATGGTACCAACGCTCAATAACCTGGGCCCCACTGAGAGATTTCAGTGGCGTGTCCTTCCGCAAGGGATGACATGTTCTCCTACTATTTGTCAGCTAGTGATAGGTAAAGTGTTGCACTCGGTTAGAAGAGATTTCCCTCAGTATTTGATCTCACATTATATGGATGACCTCTTGCTCGCCGCCCCTACTGAGTTAGGGCTGCAAATGCTCGAGTCACAGGTGATGATCACGCTTACCGCCGCTGGTTTCACAATTTCAGAGCAAAAGATACAGAGGGGTCCAGGAGTGGAATACCTGGAGTATAAGTTCGGTCCAGAGATGGTCCAGCCAATGGGTCTTACCATTCAACCACACGTTAAGACCCTATGGGACGTGCAGAAACTGATAGGAGCCCTTCAGTGGGTTCGCAGTGCCCTGGGAATACCCCCTCGACTAATGAAGCCCTTTTATGATCAGCTAAGGGGCTCTGACCCAAAGGAACATAGGGACTTGACCAATGTAAAGGCCGCAGCTTGGCAAGAGATCCTTCATAGCTGCATGGAGAATACGCTTGCTCGGTACAAGCCCAACTCAGATCTTGAAATAGCAGTGACTCGATGCGAGGCCGGTGCGGCCGCTATTTTGGGCCATACCCTTGATGCTAAGCCACAACCTCCTTTGTCACGATTAATCAGTAAAGACACTTGCTCTTGCATTTCATTCACTTGGTCTGTTATTTGTGAGATGGTGGAAATGGAAATGTGAGTTGGGGGTAGCTGTTGTTCATAGCTTTGGAGTGTAAGAATCAATTCAAAAACCAAGGGTCTTCTCTGTTGGTCCTGCTATCTGTCAAACGTTTCTGCTAGTGTACTAGTGTATCTTTCTGGTGTTGTGAGTTTCCACCATGTAGCAGGCATTGTCCTCACTCAGGGTTGTGGTCTTGGTGTGGGTGGTTAGGAACAAAATTAGGATCATACAACATTTCCACCATGGCTATTTCTCTCAAATACTGGATACCCTTTTCAACTGTATCCCACCTTTTCATCACAGGCTTCAAGCTGTCTTTGAAGGGATGCATTTCCTTCATGGCTACTACACTCGTTCCCAGAGGGTGGCAGCCCCATCCAAACATCTACTAATCCCTCTGTCAATAGCTGGATCTCTGGCAATGTCTCCTAGTTGGTGAGCTTCGTTACTGTGGCATAGAGAGAGGGGAGATGTGGGTGGTACACGGTGTGGGTGGTTCTCGGGCTACAGTGGGTGGTAGTTACAGGGGTGATTCTGGGTGGTGCTTAACGGGTCACGGGGCGGTCGCGTGTCACGGTATATAAGCAGCTGTTGTGCAGCAATAAATCGGCACGTGAGCTACATTCCAAGAATGAGTCTCTCATGCCCCTGTGCTGGGTTAGGGGCGCAGACGGTAAGGGCGCTGATGCAGTGTTGCTGACTGGGCAGGGTTGTGAGGAGGTTAGCAACAATTGGTGACCCCGGCGTGATTGGTGTGCGCGCATGGGTAGGAGATAGCAACTCACAGTATGGCTACTATGCAGCAGGTGGTGAGTATGCTGAAGATGCTGGGGAAGCAGGCAGGGGTTTCACTATTGTCGAAACTCCTGATGGCGTTGCTCCGATGGAGGCAGCGTCGTGGTAACGGGAGCACTCCCAGGGAGTGTTTGTCCTGTGGGAATTTAGGAAAGGCGGCAGAGAATTTGTGGGAGGAAGTCAGGGCCGCAACAAAGGGTGCAGCGGATAATGCTGCCACCTCGGGAAGCTTAGAGCGGGCTCTAAAGACAGTGGGAACGGAGGAGCGGTGTTGGCGGATGGCTCGGGAATTGGTGTTAGGTCAGCTTGAGGAGGAAGGTGAGGAGTTAGGGAAGGAGCCTGCGAAAGGGGGTCAGGAGCCTGCGAAGGGGGGTGAGGAGGATGCAGCAGAAGTTGAACAGGGGAGTAGGGCAGAATCAGAGGCTGGGCAACAGGAGGAGGAGTTGGGGGCGGATACACCTGGAATGAGCGGCGGGGCCGGGGGAGTCGCGCCGGAGGCGGAAGATGATGTGCCTTGGGCGGCGCCTACGCGGCCTCCCACGGCGTCTATTTCTATTTGGAGGGTCGCTGGGGCTACACCAGCGTTCTCGTATATCCCCGAGACGGTACAGATGCCCACCGCTGTTTCAGTAACGGCACCAACGGCACCTACGGCCCCTCCCCCGTATGCTGGGAGGGGTGCCGTGGGGGCGGAAGCAGCCGACTCGCAGTTATAGCGGAAAGGGGAGGGGCAAGAGCAACCGGGGCCGGTGATTGGAGGAGGAGGGGCCGGGCAGGCAGAGAAGGAACTGAGTGCAAAAGAGGCAGCTGCGGCGGAGACTGCAGCGCAGTGGCTGTTGTGCAAGATGCAGGAAACGGAAACTGGGAGGGAGTGGCTTATCAGACACTGCAAATGGCGCCCACTGTGTGGGGCAAATCAAGCCGAGGTCTGAGCGAACCCGGTCCGGCAGCGCCGCCCGACTGAACTGCGGAGAGAGAGATTGTTTGGCGCGCGCCCGCAGTGTTCTGCAGGACAGAAGGTAGACAAATTCGACAAGGAAGAATTTCTTCCGACTATTCCCCATCGCCCTCCCTTCCATCCCCGCTGCTGCCCCTCAATGCAGAAAGCAGCCCTGGTCCGGATTCGATCCGCAGCTCCGATCCCACCCCTGACCGCGGAGAAAAGAAATCACAACCCCCCCGTCGCTGCTGCCCCCGGCTCCGCCCCCGGCGCTCATTCCGCTCCTGCCTTCGGCTCCGCCCATGACGCTCGCCGCGCTCTCGCCCTCCGCTCCACCCCCGGCGTTCGCCATGCCGCCCCCGCCTTCCGCCCCGCCCACGTCATTCACCATGACGCTCCCTTCTTCCGCCCCACCTACGTCGCCTGCTGCTGCTGCTGCGTCTCTGCAGCCTGCGTGTGACTTGGTTAAAGATACTAACGGACCTGCATATACTTCTAAGGCCACACGAACTTTCCTCCAAGAATGGGGGGGTTAGACATATTACAGGCATTCCTCATTCTCCCACTGGACAAGCTATCATTGAGCGTACTCATTTAACATTGAAATTTATTCTTAATAAACAAAAAGCAGAATGCGGGAAGACACACCACAAGAAAGATTATAAACTGGCCCTACGTGGGTTCCAGCATGATATGTTCAGCCTCAACTCAAGGCAGAAAATAGCATCCAGCCTTTATAATGACTGGGATTGTGTGCTTCTTACTTATTAGTATTGCTTTGTAACTTGTTATTGTCAATGGTTTACAGGCTGGTTTGACCTGGTTTCGTGACTAGTGGGGCGGAGAGATCTCGCAAAATCCGCGCCTCCGGAAAAAGGGAACAGGGGACCCCAAAATAATTAAAAACAGCGGCAACGATCTGAGAAGAAACAAACTAATTTACTAAATATAGTATCGGAATGCAAGATAACACACTATAATACAACATAATTAAAATTGAAGCTAATAAATCAAATATAATGAGAGAGAGAATGTCCGAAAGGTGGATAGGCCTCACCACAATGCTGAGGTGAGATGCGCAGTTCAGTTGAACTGCAGGGAGACGGGAGGAGAGCCAACGAAAAAAAGAGCGGACGAAGAAGAGCGCATCAGGTGACCTTGCCAGGGGTTATATCTCCTCTCTGTGACCGCAAAGTCCCATGGGGAATGTAGTTCTTCTCTTCTGGGCAGGTACCCGGAACTTGAGCATGAACAGTTAAACTCCCAGTGCCCCACATGATGTTATGATGTGGAATACCGAAAAACAAAAATCACAAAACCAGACATTCCACCCCTTACTCTACATCACTACATCATGCTTAATGTATGCAAACAAAATATAATTACCAAACATTAAACACATAACCACACAAACCTATATGTACACATGGAATTACTGACTGCACTCCCCCAACATCAAATTCCCTTGTGGTACACATTGAACAACCCCGTTTTTCTGCATCACCCACCAAGTGGACCCAGGTCCCTGGGCAAAAACAGTTCCACGAAGAGGTTTGCCCTTCCCAGAAGCTGGAAAGACCCAAACTGCTTTTCCCAACATGTTCTTTACATGTACTACAGGGACCTTATCTCCCTTGACAGTATGTAGGGAGCTAGCAGGACCATCACGATTGATCGATCCTCTAGTATTGACCAACCAGGTGGCTTCTGCCAAATGCATCTCCCAATGCTTAAATGTTCTGCCACCCATTGCTTTAAATATGATTTTTAACAACCCATTCTAGCATTCAGTTTTACCAGAAGCTGTTGCACGATAGGGGATATGATAAATCCGCTCGATGCCATGATATTTGGCCCAAGCATTTACAAGAGAATTTCTGAAATGAGTCCCATTATCTGACTCAATTCATTCTGGGGTGCCATGTAGCCACAGGACATGTTTTTCGAGACCTATACAGTGATTCGGGGTAGCATGGGGTACTGAATATGTTTCAAGCCACCCAGTGGTTGCCTCTACCATAGTAAGCACGTAACGCTTACCATTGCGAGATTGTCGCAAGGTGATATAATCAACCTGCCATGCCTCCCCATATTTATACTTTTGCCATCGCCCTTCCCGCCAGAGAGGTTTCATCCCCTTGGCTTGTTTAATTGTGGCGCATGTGTCACAGTCATGAACAACTTGTGCAGTAGCATCCATAGTTAAGTCCACCTCTCGGTCTCCAGCCCATTGCATCTCTTCCTTGATGGCCCGAGGTTTCATGGGCCCACCGAGCAAGAAACAGTTTACTCTTCTGTTGCCAGTCCAGGTCTATTTGAGCCACCTCAGTTCTGGCAGCTCGAGCTACCTGTTGGTTATTTTGTTGTTCTTCATTAGCCCTACTCTTGGGCTCATGAGCATCTACATGATGCACTGTTACGATCATATTCTTTATTCGGGCAGCAAGGTCTTTCCACAGTTCAGCAGCTCAAATAGGTTTACCCCTTCTTTGCCAGTTGTTCTGTTCCCACTGCTGTAACCACCCCCATAAGGCATTTGCCACCATCCGTGAGTCAGTGTAAAGATAAAGCATTGGCCACCTCTCCCTTTCAGCAACATCTGAGGGCAGCTGGACAGCCTTTACCTCTGCAAATTGGCTTGATTCTCCTTTTCCTTCGGTGGCCTCTGCCACACAGCAGCTTTCCATCTGTGATGCTTTCCCAGAATACGACATGATCCATCTGTGAACAGGGCAATTTTCATTTACTGATAATTCATTGTATGGTGGGGCCTCTTTAGCACGATACCGCTTCTGCTGCTGATGTTCTGAACTTTTTGCCTTTAGGCCAGTCCACGTTCGTATCTAAAATTCTTAGATGACTGAGGTTCCCCATCCAAGCGTGTTGCATTATCAGCGCAATCCACTTTCTCCAAGTGGCATCAGTAGCATGATGAGTGGAGGGAACCTTTTCCTTGAACATCCAGTTCAGCACTGGCAGTCGAGGTGCTAGAAGGAGCTGCATTTCAGCACCCATTACTTCAGAAGCAGCCCAAACCCCCCCATAGGCTGCTAAGATCTCCTTTTCAGTAGGAGTTTAGCACTCTTTCGACCCCCTGTACGCTCGACTCCAGAATCCCAGGGGTCGGCCTCGGGTCTCTCCTGAGGCTCTTTGCCACAAACTCCAAGTGGGACCTTTCTCTCCAGCAGCAGTGTAGAGGATGTTCTTTACATCCTGTCCCGTCCGTACTGGCCCTAGGGCCACCGCTCGGGATATCTCCTGTTTCATCTGTTCTAAATCCTGCTGCTGCTCAGGGCCCTGTGTAAAGTCATTCTTCTTCTGCACCACCTGATAAAGGGGGCTTACAATGAGGCTGTAGTTTGGAACATGCATTCTTCAAAAGTCCACTACGCCCTGAAAAGATTGTGTCTCTTTCTTGCTAATAGGAGGAGACATAGCAGTGACTTTGCTGATCATGTCTGCTGGGATGTGACGACGTCCATCTTGCCACCTTATACCTAGGAACTGAATCGCCTGGGCAGGTCCTTTCACCAGCTCACAGAAGGATCTGAATTATTCGCTCTCCTTTCTTGTAATCTTCTGCTACTATATTGCCCCACATAATGTCATCAATGTACTGTAAGTGCTCAGGAGCACTGCCCCTTTCCAGTGCAGCTTGGGTCAACCCACGGCAAATGGTCGGGCTATGTTTTCACCCCTGGGGCAAGCAACTCTAGGTATACTGAACGTCCCACCAGGTGGGGGCTAACTGTGGCCTACATTCTGTGGCCAAAGGAATGGAAAAGAAGGCATTAGCATTGTCAGTGCTGGCGAACCACTTGCCTGCTTTTTACTCCAGTTCGTATTGAAGTTCTGACATGTCCGGCACAGCATCACTCAGCGGGGGTGTGACTTCATTCAGGCCACGGTAGTCCACCGTCAGCCTCCACTCTCCACTGGCTTTGTGCACTGGCCATATGGGGCTGTTAAAAGGCGAGTGAGTTTTGCTGATCACTCCCTGACTCTCTAGTTGACGAATCAACTTCTGAATGGGGAGCAAGGAATCCCTGTTGGTGCGGTACTGCCGTCTGTGCACCGTTTTTGTAGCAATCGGTACCTGTTGCTTTTTTCACTCGTAGGAACTCCTCAACAGACAGATCTTCTGTTTGACTTGGCAAAACTGTCAGCTGCTTAACCCCTTCTGTGTCTACAGTAGCTATTTCAAAGGCCCATCGATACCGCTTGGGATCCTTGAAATATCCCCTTGTCACGGAATTAACCAGATCAGTTTATGCCCGTGACAGGGGGGCAGTAGGCCCCTGCCCTCCCCACCCCCCGCCTGGCCCCACAAAATGGGAAGGAAGGGGGAAAAGGAAAAAAACACAGCGGCAACAATCTATGGAGGTAAACTTATTCTACTAACTATGATATCGGAATGCAAAATAATACAATATAATACAATCTAATTGAAATTGAGTCTAATAAATCAAATAAGATATGAGAGAGAGTTCCCGAGACCGAGTCAAACCTGAAAAAGCTTGGAACGGCTAGGAAAGCACCCTCCAGCACCCACTGCCAGGCAGTAAGAGACCGCCCCCCGCCCCCCGGAAGGGTCAGATCCCATGATTCCGTAATGTATAGGGATAGGTAGTTAGAATTAGACCATTAACACTTTAATTTCCAGTACTGATGTTTTGATGTGGAAAATTGAAAGCAAAAAAAACCAAACCATGACATTCCACCCCTTATTCTAATCACTACACATGCTTAAATTTTAATATTATATATATACAACATATACAAACAAAAAGATTTAAAAAGCATCACAACACACGTCTTATACATAACATAGAATTACGTCGCCCACTCCCCCAGCATCAAAATTTCCTTGTGGACACTTGAACCCCCTTCTTCTGCATTACCCACCAAGTACCCAGGTCCCTGGCAAAAACCATCCGTGGAAGGTTTGCCTTTTTCCAGAAGCTTGAAGAACCCAAACGCTTTTTCCCCCAACACTCTTTACGTGACAACAGGGGACTTTATCTCCCTCTACGGTTGTGGGAGCTGGATGAGTAGGCCATCACATATAGATCCTCTGGAAATGCTTCCCGCCAATGCTTCTCCCAGTGCTTTAAATGTTCCCGCCACCCATTGCTTTCAAAGTTTTTAACAAAACCCATTGATCGTTCAATTTCCAGAGGCTGGTCGGAGGGAAATTGGTAAAAATCCACTCAATGCCCATGTCTTTGGCCCAAGTATTTTGAAGAGAATTTTTGAAATAGTCCCATTTCTGACTCAATTCTTTCTGGGTCCATGTCCCCAAAGGACTTGTTTTCAAGCCAGGATGGATTTCGGGCGTAGCATGGGTCGCATAGTTTCAACCACCCGTGGTTGCCTCCACCCTGGTAAGCCATAACACTTACCACTGTGGGTCGTGGGCAAAGTGTTAATCAACCCTGCCCTGCCTCTCCGTATTGTACTTTTGCCATCGCCCTTCCTCCCCGAGTGGTTTCAAACTTTTGGCTTGTTTATTTCAATGTTTCAGTTCTGATAAACCTGTGCAATAGCATCCTAGTTAAATCCACCCCTGGTCTGGCCCACTATTGTCCATCTCTC
Organism: Lophura nycthemera; assembly: GCA_021292215.1. NCBI lineage: Eukaryota > Metazoa > Chordata > Aves > Galliformes > Phasianidae > Lophura > Lophura nycthemera. The sequence goes on from JADANK010000291.1 coordinate 25,947, forward strand.
CCTTGATGGCCGAAGGTCATGGGCCCACCGAGCCAGAATAATTCACCCTTAGTTTCCAGTCCAGATCCACCTGACCCATTCCATTTGCAGCCTCCACCTGGTTGTTTTGTGTTCCCTCGTGGCCCGTCTTGGGACATGGCATCTAAGCGTACCTTCACACCAATTCTTTATTCCGGCAGCAAACTTTCCACAATTCAGCAACCCAAAAGGTTTACCCCTTTGTGCCAGTTTTTGCTTCCACTGCTGTAACCACCCCCAAAGCATTTGCCACCTCCAGAGTCAGTTAGAATAAAGATGGCCATTTTTCTCTTAGCAATTCAAAGCCAGCTGGAGGCTTTACCTCTGCAAATGGCTTGGTTCACCTTTCCTTCACTGGCCTCTGAACTTTCGTGTGGACTCCAACCGCCTTTCCACCTTCATGCTTTCCCCACAATAGCGACCATCAGTGAATAGGGCATTTTTTTCATTTTTCTGGAAATTCTTTATGGTGGGGCCCTTTAGCCTTTGTACTTCTTCTGCTGGGAGTTCCAAACTTTTACCTTCAGGCCAGTCCGATGACCTTTAGGTTCCTGGACGGCTGAGGGTTCCCCATCCGCGCTCGTTTGGTAATAAGCAATCCCTTACTCCAAGTGGCAAGTTTGGTGAGGGTGGGGGGCCTTCCTTTAAACATCCAGTTCAGCATGGAGTCGGGGGGCTAGAAGGAGCTGTGTTTCTCCCGACCACTTCAGAAGCAGCCCGAACCCCCCCAATGCGGCTAAGATCTCCTTTTTTGGTTGGAGTGTTGCCTTCTTCCGACCCCCTGTAGGCCCAACTCCAGCCCCCAGGGGGTCAGCCTCGGGGGGTTTCCGAGGCTCTTGCCACAAACTCCAAGTGGGACCTTTCTCTCCAGCAGCGTATGAGGAGTTCTTACATCCTGCCCTGTCCCGTACGGCCCTAAGGCCACGGCCGGGCATCTCCTGTTTAATCTTTCAAAAGCCTGCTGCGCCAGGGCCCCCCCCAGGGGTAAACTCTCTTCTCGCTCAAAAAGATAAAGGGGGGTTACATGGAAGCTATAGTTTTTGAACAGGCATCTCCAAAAGCCCACACAACCCAAAAAAGTTGTGCTCTTTCCCACTGTGCTTGGGAATAGCAGTTTTTTTTCCTCTTCATTGGAAACCACGCCACTTTAACCCAAGGGAAACTGAACTCCCCTGGCGGTCCTTTTCCCACTTTGCTTCCCTTGCAAAACCGCCGGCGAAGTCGGATTATTTCCGCCTCCTTTGGGCTTTTCCCCATCGCCCACACAACGAGTCATCAATATACGCAAGTGCTCAGGGGCCTGCCCTGTTCCGTGCAGTTGGGTCAACCCATGGCAAATGGTGGGCTTGTTTTCCACCCTGGGGCAAAGGTTCCAGGTGTATGAACCCCCTCCAGGTGAAAGCAAAATGTGGCCCACTCTCTGCCAAAGGGGAAAATGAGAAAAAAGCATTAGAAATGTCAATTGTGGCATACCATTTGGCTGCCTTTTGACTCCAGTTCATATGGAGTTCTAGCATGTCCGGCACAGCAGCACTCAGTGGTGGTGTGACTTCATTCAGGCCCGGTAGTCTACAGTACCTCCATCTTTAGACTTTGCACCGGCCATATGGGCTTTAAAGGGTGAGGAGTCTTTCTGGCACTCCCTGACCTCTAGTTATGATCAATTTGGAAATGGGGAACAAGGAATCCCTTTTGGTGCGGGTACTGCCGCTTGCACGTTTTTGTAGCAATTGGACCTGTTGTCTTTACTTTACAACCCCACAACAGAGGATCTTCCAAGGCCAGGCAAAAGAAGGCAATGTTTTTTTTCTAAGCAGTATTCCAAAAGGGCCCCGTACCCCTTGGTCCTAAATTCCCCCTTTCTGGGTAATCAATACCAAGATCATGGAGCCCCTGGCCGTCCAATGGGTGCTTTTCCATTTTTACCCGTTAGGTTCTTTGGCCTCCAAACGTCAATTCTTGAGACCCCCGTCCTCCAGAAATATGGATTGATTCTTTCCTTTAATGAGGGCATGGGCACTGTGCCCGTTCCACCAAGGCCCTTATTTTGTGTTTCTGATGTGCCAGGCCATGGAATCCACCGTCCAATAAACCCTTTTTCCCTTCCCCCCCCTGGCGGAGGGAAGGGCCCCTCTTTCATTTACCGTGGTACGGAGCAACTGCATGGCGGTTGGTTGTTTTGTAATTTCCTCCACCCGTGCTCGTAGTACAGGTAGTTGGTCTCCACTTCCTCATGTCTTCCCTGGTCACGTAAGTAACGCCACAAGGCAAGTGCGATTAGGATTCCTTCCTGGTGGAGAGCGTTTTGCCTCTAACAGCTGGAATTTTTGATTTGCAAACCTGGAAGGGGGTTCATTGTCTTTAGTTTGTTGGATCCACACTTGTTCTACTATCTCCTTCAGTGACTCTTTTTGCTATTTGATCTTCACCAAGGGCGTTTCTGAACTTCTACAGGTTTGTCCCGATTTCAGTGAAGACTTTCTTTGCATTTCATTCGGCTCCGTCATTTGTGAGATGGCGGCGATGGCGGCGCGAGTTGGGGTAGCTGTTTTCATAGTTTGGAGGTAAGAACAATTCAAAAACTAAGGGGCTTCTCTTTGGTCCCATATCTGTCAGTGCTGCCCATAGTGCGGGGCGTATCGGCTGGGCTTTTGATTGGTTGTTGCCACATTTCACGCGTTGTCCTCACTTCTCAGGATTGGGCTTTTGGGTCTTAAAAACACAGTTAGGGGCCAACAACATTTCACCCGCATTTTCCTCAAATACTGGATACCCTGTTTCAACTGTATCCCACTTTTTCGTCACAGGCTTTCAAGCCGCTTTTGAAGGGTACCTTTCCTTCACGGCCGCTAATATTCGTTCCCAGAGGGAGGCACCCCATCCAGACACGACCTAATTGCTCTGCAATACTGGATCTCTGGCAAGGCTCCTAGTGGCGGCTTCATTACCCACTAGAGACAAGCTATGGCCCCGCCGTCCCAGCACAAACAACCAGGAACGATAGTTTCATTTGGGCGCCGTGTAAATTCATTTCTTGGCCTTGGATTTCAGTCCTCTTCAGAGGCCGCGGTAGTAATAGAAAACTTCCTCTTCAAACTCTCTTGCATTTTCTCTTTTTTTCCTTTTCCTTCTTGATTTTGGTGGTTCCGGGAGGGCCCTCACCTGGATCTTCTCCCCCCTCCTCCTCTTCTCTTTTTTTCGTTCAACGCGAGACACCGTTTTCCTTTCTTGCCCCCTCCACGGGGAACTGATATTGTTAATGGTGTCTCCTGTAATATCAGATTTGCCTTGGAGATTCCCCCTTTGGGCTTGAAACCTCAGTGGAAAACTCTCTCTCTCCAAAACGTATTATATATGGCACGGTAAGCACAAGCCAAACCCCCAAAATAAGTTTACCCCTTAGATTTCCCTGAGCCGCACTGCCCCTGCTCAATACTGGCTAAGTTTCTGGGGTCCCACAGTCTCAAGGTGGGAAATCCCATGAATTTGGCGGGTCCCCATGCTTCTAAGATTTGTCCTAAACCTTCCATTTCCCTGCCGTCAGCATTCTCTGGTTTTGGAGGAGACTCCTTCTGCTTAATTATAGTCCTTACAGTCCTGTATAGAAATACATTCAGGAAGACTGATATGAACAGGACTGTTATGCCCACAAGCATGAAAATTAACTCAGCATTGGAAAAACGTCTGATAAACCGAAAGGAAAACCTGGAAACTGGTTTGAACATTGTGTGGTTTGTTAAATTAGTTATTCCATTTGGGATGTAGTTGCTTGTGAAATTAGCCATTCCATCCGGGATGCAAGTGTCAAAATTCATATTAAACATTGCATTTAGGTACCAATATAGGTACCATACAGGCGTCTCCGTCAGTGCCCTTATTCAATTATATATATACACAATTCCACAACAAGTAATCATGGCATTGATGATTGGCCAGTAGGTCGCGAAGAACACCATAGCTTTGAATACCCTACTCAGCGCTCCCACGAAAAAGAGTGGGTTCATCGCTGGTTTCTGCTCAAAAAGGGTTAATGAATTGAAACTAACAAGAGGGGGGGGGGAAAGGAAAAAAGGCACTACCCAGACTAAGCAGTGCTCAAAGTTTACAAATATCCCAGAATACTGGCAGTACGCCTGGTCTTTCAAGGTCAAGTTTTCCAGCACAAAAACCTGAACTACTGATAATGCTCCCTAACGAAGCTCTCTAAGAGCAGAGAGCGAGATTCGTTCTAAGAGCCAAAAAGCAAATACAAAAATAAAAGGCAGCTATGCCCGCATTCTCCACCAAAATTCTGTCACGGAATTAACCAGATCAGTTTATGCCCGTGACAGGGGGGCAGTAGGCCCCTGCCCTCCCCACCCCCCGCCTGGCCCCACAAAATGGGAAGGAAGGGGGAAAAGGAAAAAAACACAGCGGCAACAATCTATGGAGGTAAACTTAGTTTACTAACTATGATATCGGAATGCAAAATAATACAATATAATACAATCTAATTGAAATTGAGTCTAATAAATCAAATAAGATATGAGAGAGAGTTCCCGAGACCGAGTCAAACCTGAAAAAGCTTGGAACGGCTAGGAAAGCACCCTCCAGCACCCACTGCCAGGCAGTAAGAGACCGCCCCCCGTCAGATCCCATGACTTCCGTAATGTATAGGGATAGGTATGTAGAATTAGAGCATTAACACTTTAATTCCAGTACATGATGTTTTGATGTGGAATATTGAAAGTCAAAAAAAACCAAAACCATGACACCCCTTCTGAGGTAATCAATACCTAGTATACTGGGAGCCCCTGGGCCAGTCACAATAGGGTGCTTTCGCCAGTCTTTACCAGTGAGGCTGATTTTGACCTCCAACACTGTCAACTCTTGGGAACCCCCAGTCACTCCATGAATATAAATTGATTCTGTCCCTTGGTGACTCGAGGGCATTAGAGTGCACTGTGCACCAGTGTCTACCAGGGCCTTATATTTTTGTGATTCTGGTGTGCCAGGCCATCTAATCCACGCAGTCCAATACATTCTATTATTCCTTTCCTCCCCCGGCTGGGGGCAGGGCTCCTCTATTTGTTACCTCTGTTGTTTTTATGGCTATTGCTGTGTCCCACAGTAACTGAAGCAATCACGTTTTTGGGGAAGTTCACCTTGGTTGTTGATCTGTCTTGTAATTCTTTTACCCATGCTTGAAGTGCAGGAGTGAGTTTTTTATGCCACTTCTTCATATCTTCTCTTTGGTCACTTTGGTAACGCCACAAGGCAAAACGCGACGTAGTCTTTCTGTTGTCACTTGTTCAAGCAGGGGGACGTCTTCTTTTGATAGCTATGATGTTGGATGATGCAGATTCGGAGGAAACCAATCTGATCAGCCCCTCCAGTAGGCTGTTTTGGTAATCCTGATCACCATCAGATGTATCTGATATCACCATGGATTCATCAGCATAATGCACTTTAGACATTTCGTCCATTATATCTTCTTGATTGCCTCTCCCTTCTGTCCCAGTCTTTCAGTTACCTTTGCAGTGGCTGAAACACAAGCTCGTAGAGGGGTTAAAAGTAACTCAAAGTAATCAAGTCCATTAATCAGTTCATTTATAAGGGATCTGCTTTCCCCTCTGCCATACATTGCTGCAAATGTACTGGCATACCTTTCTGGTGCAGTCTTTGTGAATATACGCCACATATTTGGTGTACACCTGACTCTCTCAGGATCATGCTCTTGGTTTGGATTGTCAGGAATGAAAGTCGGGCTAAGTAACATTTCCACCACAGCTTATTCTCTCATATAATGGATGCCTTTTTCCTTATCTGTCCATTTCTTTATCTCAGGCATCAGATCATCTTTGAAGGGGTATCTTTCTTTCACAGCTAACAGCATCCACTTCCAGAGGGTGAAGGCCTGGTTCTGGCATGTACTAATACCTCTGTCAATGGCTGAGTCCCTAGCAATGCCACCCAGTTGGCGAGCTTCTCTACTATCTGGCCACACGCTGTTGGCCCCATTGTCCCAGCATCGAAGTAACCAAGTGGCAATAGGCTCATTTGGGTGGCGTGAAAAGTCTTTTTTTGAACCTTGAATTTCAGCCATTTTCAGAGGTCAAGTAGTAATGGTGACAGTGTCTTCCTCACCTTCTCTTTCAGGACTTCTTTTTGTTACCATCCTGAGCATTGGTGATCGTGATCTAGTTGGGGGCTCCTCTCCTGGACTCAGGTGTGGTTCCCCTGGATCTTTATGGGGCTCGTCTGAACCTCTTTCTTCCTTTTCTCTTACAGTGTCTGCTTCCTCTATTTTCTCCTCCACCTCTTTCTTCTGTTCTAAGTGAGTCAAGATTCGTTTCATTTTCCATCCTGTTACAGGGGCAACTGACATCGATTCTGGTGCCTCTTGTGGCTGATCAGGTTGGTCAGTTCCGATGCTCTCAGTCTCCAGCTTGGCTTGGAGTCTGTCTCATTCGATTATGAGGGTATTTAGATCAGATTCGTGCATGATTCAATGAGCCTGAATGTTGTTTAGTTCAATTTGGAGATTAAATATTGCGAATGGGATGCCGTCTTGCTCAGTTTGAAGTGCATCCCGTTCAAACTTCAGAATGTCTTTCTTGGACTGGAGGGTGTCTCCCTTGGACTGGCAGGCATCTCGCTTGGGCTGGAGGGTGTCTTGTTGAGATTGAAGACTGTCCAGTTTGGACTGAAGGGAGTTTTTCTTGGATTGGAGGGTGCCTCTCTCAGGCTGGAGAGCGTCTCGCTTGGGCCGAAGGGTGTGTCGCTCGGACTGACAGGCATCTCGCTCAGACCAGAGGGTGTCATAATAGAATTGAAGGTTTTCGGGTTTGGATTGTAGGCAGTCTCTCTCGGTTTGGAGGGCATCTCTCTTGTATTGGAAGGTTTCCATTTGGACTGGAGGGTGTCCCGTTGAGATGGGAGACTGTCGAGTTTGGATTGCAGGGAGTCTCTCTCGATTTGGAGGGCATCTCTCTCAAATCGGAGGGAATCCCACTCGGATTGGAGGGTGTCTCTCTCGGACTGGAGGGTGACTCGCTTGAATTGGAGGTCTTTTCTCTCGACTAGGAGACTCTCTCGCTCAGCCCAGAGATTCTCCCTCTCAGCTCGGAGTCTCTCCTGGAAACTCTCCTTTGCAGCTTGGAGACTCTCTCGCTCATTTTGTACTGTCTCCCTGAGACTCTCCCTTTCAGCTCTCAGACACTCTCTTTCAGCACAGAGACACTCTCAGTTTCAGAGACTCTCTCCCTCTCTGGGATAGTACTGAATAAGGCCCGATAAGCATTGCCGGCCCCAAATCATTTGGCCCTCCTCAGATCTGCCTGAGGCTGCAAAATCCCTGTCTCAAATTTGTTTAGGCTTAGGGTTTTCGGGTTTTCAGGGTAAAATTCCATGACATGAAGATGCCATCTCTCAAAGTTTCCTCCCAAAGCCTCCTCACGTCCCGACCACTCAGTATTCTCTGTTCGGGGGGCTAATACTAAAAATTATCAAAAATTATAAATCCAGATACTGAGTGAAATAATTAAAATGTAATAATACATTCGGGGATTAACAAGTGACCGATGAGAATTCAAAAAAGCAAAAGGATTTCAAAGGAGGAACTGGGCGGGCCCTGCTTAAAAATCACATTTTAAATTGAAGCTCCCTCTGTAAACAGGTTTAAAGAGAAGTGGAATCTTTTTATTTTTTTCTTTTTAAAAAGAAGATGCAGTGTGTAATGGTTTTTGGTTTTTTTTGTTTTCAGTTTCCACATCAAAACATCATGTACCAATAAAGTGTTTAATGTCAATTCTACTACCTTCCCTATACATTACGGAAGTTCATGGGATCTACCCTTCCGGGGGGCGGGGGGGGGGCGGTCTCTTCTCCTGGCGTGGTGCTGGAGGGGCTTTCCTGCCGTTCCCAAGCTTTTTAGGTTTGAGTCGGTCTGGGAACTCTCTCTCATATCTTTATTTGATTTATTTTAATCAATTTCAATTAGATTGTATTTATTGATTTTTTGCATTCCGATTCATAGTTAGTAAACTAAGTTTACCTCCATAGATTGTTGCCCCTGTTTTTTTCCTTTTCCCCCTTCCTTCCCACCCAGGGGGGGGGGTGGGGGGCAGGGGCCACTGCCCCCCCGTCACGGGCATAAACTGTTGGTTAATTCCGTGACGATTTTGGTGGAGGGCGGGCCAAGTGCCTTTTCTTTTTTTTTTTTTTTTTGTATTTGCTTTTTGGCTCTTAGAACGAATCTCGCTCTCTGCTCTAGAGGCTTCGTTTTTGGGGGAGCTTATCAGTGTTCAGGTTTTTGTGCTGGAAACTTGACCTTGAAAGACCAGGCGTATGCCGTATTCTGGGTATTTTAAATTTGAGCACTGCTTAGTCTGGGTTTGTGCCGTTTTTTTTTTCCTTTCCCCCCCCTTGTTATTTCAATTCATTAAACCCTTTTTTGAGCGGAAACCAGCATGAACCCATCTTTCGTTGGGGCGCTGAGTAAGGGATTAAAAGCATGGTGTTACTACGACCTACTGGCCAATCTCAATGTCATAATTACGTTGGGAAATTGTGTTTCAATATAACCAAATAAGGGCACTGCGGAGGCCGTATGGTACCATATTGGTCGTATTGAATGTTTAATATAATTTTTGACACTTGCATCCCGGACGGAAGGCTAATTTCACAAGCAACTACATCCCCAAATGGAATAGCAATTTTTAAAACCACACGTGTTCAACCAGTTTCCAGGTTTTCCCTTTCGGTTTATCGCGTTTTACCATTGGGCTGAGTTTAATGGCGTAACGTCCGTTTCTATCAGTCTTCCTGAATGTTTTCTTAACAGGACTATAAGGACAAATTAAGCAGAAGGAGTCTCCCTCCAAAACCAGGAATGCTGACGGCGGGGAATATGGAAGGTTTAGGACAAATCTTGAAGCATGGGGACCCGCAAGTATGGGATTTCACTCTTGGCACCTGTGGGATCCCGGAAACAGCCAGTATTTGAGTCAGGGCCGTGGCTTAGGTAAATCTAAGGAGGGACAACTTATTTGGGGTTTGGCTTGTGTTACGGCCCTAATTAATACTGTTTTGGGAGAGAGTTTCCGAGGAGGTTCAACCAAAGGGGAGAATCTCCCAGTCAAATCTGATCAATTCAGGAACCAAGTAACAATACAGTTGCCCCTGTGGAGGGCAAGAAATGGAAACGGTTCCCGGTTTTCTAGAACGGAAAAAGAAGAGGGGAGGAGGGGTGGGGAAGATCCCGGTGAGGGGCCCTCCTCGAAAACCCCCAAATCAAGAAAGGCAAAAGGAAAAACGAAGAGACATGCAGAGAGTGTGAAGAGGAAAGTTTCTTTATACTCGTCGGCCTCTGAAGATGACTGAAATCCAAGGCTCAAAAGGAATTTACACGGCGCCCAAATGAAACTATCGTTTCCTGGTTAGTTCGCTGTTGGGGCGATGGGGCCGTAGCTTTCTCCGATGGTAATTGAAGCTCGCCAACTAGGAGCCATTGCCCAGAGATCCACTTTGACAGAGCAATTAGTCATGTCTGGATGGGGCTGCCCCCTCTGGGAACGAATATTAAAGCCGTGGGAAAGGTACCCCTTCAAAAGCGGCTTGAAGCCTGTGACGAAAAGATGGGTTTACAATTGAACAGGGTATCCCGTATTTGAGGGAAAAAGCCTGGGGGTGTTGTATGACCCTAACTGTGTTTTTAACGACCCACAAGGCCGACCCTGAGAAAGTGGAACAACGCGGAAATGTGGCACAACTACATCAACGCACCCCGCCGTACGCCTCTGCCTATTGGCAGCATTGACAGATACCAGGAACCAAACAGAGAAGCCCCTTGTTTTTGAATTGATTCTTACGCTCCAAAGCTAGAACAAACAGCTACCCCCCAACTCGCGCGCCATCGCCGCCATCTCACAAATGACGGAGACAAACTGAAAAAGTTCAAGAGCAAGTGTCTTCATGATGAATCGTGACAAACCGTAGAAGTAATCAGAAACGCTTGGTGAAGATCGAATGTCAAAAGGGTCTATGAAGGAGATGAAGGAGTGATGAACCAAATGTGGATCCAACAAATAAAGACGATAAACCCTCCTACTTAATGCACATCAAAAATCTCAGCTGTTGAGGCAAACGCCTTTCCAGCTCCAGGAAGGATCCTACACGCGACTTCTTTTGTGGCGTTATTACGTGACCATGGGAAGACATGAGGAAGTGGCCCGACCCAAGCACTCATGTATACGAGCCCGGGGGGTGAGAGATTACAAAGCTGTAACCGCCCAGTGCGTTGCTCTGGTTACCACAGGTAAGATAGGGGGCCCTGCCCCAGTCGGGGGGGGGGAAGGGATAATAGAGTTTATTGGACTGTGTGGATCCGTGGCCTGCACATCAGAACCCGAAATATAAGGCACTGGTGGAACCGGTGCCAGTGCACTCTGATGCCCTCGCTTATAAGGGACAGAATCAATCCATATTTTGGAGTGACTGGGGGCTCCCCAGAATTGTGTGTTGGAGGCCGAGATAAGCCTCACTGGTAGGAACTGGCAAAAGCACCCTATTGGACTGGCCAGGGGCTCCATGTATACTTGGTATGGTTACCCCGAAGGGGGCATTTCAGGATCCTAAGGGGTATCGTGGGCTTTGGAATGCTGCTGTAGACACAAAACAAAATTAAAGCGTCTGTTTTGCCTGCCTGTCAGAAGATCCGCTGTTGTGGGGTTGCCTAAAGTAAAAAGAGCAACAGGTACCAATTGCTACAAAAACGGGCAAGACGGCCCGTACCGCCCAACAGGGATTCTTTCTCCCCATTCATAAGTTGTTCGTCAACTAGGATCGGGAGTGATCAGCAAAACTCCTCGCCTTTTAAAGCCCCATATGGCCAGTGCTTAAAGCAGTGGAATGGGGCTGACGGGTGGCTTTATTTGGCCCCGAATGAAGTCACACCCCCGCTGAGTGCTGCTGTGCCGGCATGTTGCAATCCTATGAACTGGAGTAAAAGCAGCCAAATTTTATGCCACCATTGCTTGCTAATGCCTTTTTCTAAATCGTCTCGGAATTAACCCAGATCAGTTTATGCCATGCAGGGGGGCGTGGCCCCTGCCCTCCCCACCCCCCGCCCTGGCCCCACAAAATGGAGGAAGGGGGAAAAGGAAAAAAACGCGGCAAAATCTATGGAGGTAAACATTTTACTAACTATGTTCGAATGCCAAAATGATCTATATAATACCAATTAATTGAAATTGGTCTAATAAATCAAAAAGATATGAGGGGAGGTTCCCGAGACCGAGTCAAACCTGAAAAAGCTTGGAAACGGCTAGGAAAGCACCCCCAGCACCCACTGCCGGCAGTAAGAGACCCGCCCCCGTCCCCCGGAAGGGTCAGTCCCATGACTTCCGTAATGTATAGGGATAGGTACGTAGAATTAGAGCATTAACACTTTAATTCCAGTACATGATGTTTTGATGTGGAATATTGAAAATCAAAAAAACCAAAACCATGACACAGTGCTAAAAGTTTGCAAATATCCCAGAATACTAGCAGTCCACCTGGACTTTCAAGGTCAAGTTTTTCAGCACAGATAAATAATACAAAGTTTGACCCAAAGAATGCAGTTTGAGCCAGAAATGCACCCCCGAAAAATTATTTTTTTGATCTATAATTGGGAGCTGTGTGTGCATAAATGCAATTTTTTTGATCCAAAACTGTGAAAATTTGACCCCAAAAATGTGCTGTTTGACCCCCAAAATGTGAACTGTGACCCCAAAAAGTGAATTTTGGTCCCAAAATTGTGTATTTTGTCAGTTCTGATCTCATGATTGTGACCTCTGACTCCAGAAAGAACACTCAGATGCCAAAAAATGATTCCGTCCCAAAATAAACTACTATTTTGACCCAAAATCGCAAGCTTTGCCCACAAAATTGTCAATTTCTGTCCCAAAATTGAGAACATTGACCCAAAAAATGTGAAGTTTAACCAAAAAATGTGAATTCTAACCCCCAAAATGCAGATTTTTGACCGAAAATTGTGGTTTGACACCCACAATGTCAATTTTTTACCCAAAGTTTTGTATTTTTGATCCCAAACAAGCAAATGTTTGACTCAAAAATGTGAAGTTTGACCCAAAAATGTGAATTTTTGAACCAAAATATGAGAATTTTGGACCCAAAATTGAGATTTTTTTACCCCCAAATTTGAGTATTTGAGCCAAAAATTTATATAAACAACAACAACAAAAAAATTGTGGTCCTACAGAAAGACAATTGGAATTCCCATGTGGAAAACCTGTGATTTTATGGTAGAACCCTGTCATCAAATAAAATAAACATCTCATGAATACACCCCAAAACCTCATAGAGAAAAATGAAATCCTCCCAAAAAATCGATTAAAAAAGGGGTTAAAAAGCAGAAATTTGGTAAAAAAAAATGAGTGGAAATGGGGTGAAAAAAAAGGACAATTACCAGATGTCATCATTGGTGATGACTAGCACTTGGCACAGCAGTAGCACAGCGTTGAGCCACGCCGCTGGGTTTTTCTCAGTGGCACTCAACAGTTGTCTGGTGACTGAGAAGGAACCGACTTGGAGAGCACTGGTGATGACAAAGATTAAGATAACAATGTCCAGGAGAGGACACAGAGTTGTTTTAGTTGTTTTTTGGGGGGCAAAAAATGGGGATTTTGGTTAAAAAAAAATGGGAAAAAATGTTTTTATGGTGAAGAAATTGGGAAAAAATTGTGGATTTTTTTTTTTTTAAGTTGGGCTTTTGCAGGGAAAATTTGTTTTTTGGGAGGGGATTTAGGGTTTTTTGGGAGGATTTTTGGGAAAAATTATGGATTTTTGCTTTTCTTGGGAAAATAGTGTTTTTTTTTAAGAGAATTGGGTATATTGAGGGAAAATAGGGGATTTTTAAAAAAATTTTTGGAGAAAAATGGAGAAAAATTGGGATTTTTGGGAAAAAAAATTGGAGATTTGGAAGGAAAAATTGGGGATTTTTGAGGGGGTTTGATGGCTTTTTTCATAGACAGAACTGGCGTGAAGAGCACTGGCAAAGGTGGAGAGTAAGGTGACACCATCGGGGATGAGACTGAGTGCTGTTTTGGGCAAAAAATTGGGATTTTGTTAAAAAATTGGGAAAAAATGCAGGCTTTTTTGGAAAAAATTGAAATTGGAAAAAATATAGGGTTTTTTGTGTTTTGCTTTTTTTTGAGGGTAGGGAGAAAAATTGAGTTTTCAGGGGAAAAACTGGGGATTTCTGCAAGTTTTTGGGGTGTGGAGGGTTTTCTGGGTTTTTGGAAAAAATTGTTTAGGATTCTTAGATTTGTAATGGATGAATTGCTTTTTTTTTGGACAATTTTGGGGGAAAATTGGTGTTTGGGGGAAAAACTGGGGATTTTTGGGGTGGAATCTTGGAAAAAAATTAGGAAAATTAGTGTTTTTGGGGCCAAAATTGGACTTTTGGAGATTTCTGGGGGAAAAAATATGAAGATTTGTGGTGTCTTTTTTTTGAAAGAAATATTTTTTTTTGTGGAAAATATCGGAATTTGTGTTTTTTTTTTTAAATTATTATTTTGAAGCAGCTTTTTTGGGAAAAAATGGGGATTTTGGGGGAAAATTTGGGGATTTGGGGGTGTTTTATTGGGAAAAAGTGGGATTTTCTGGAGGATTTTGAGGAAAAAAATTGAATTTTTAAGGGGGAAAAGATGGAGACTTTTTTTTTGGGGGGGGGGGGGGAGAACTGAAGATTTTTTGTGGGGGAAAACTTGAGAAAACTTGAGGGTTTTTTTGAAAAATTGGGTTTTCCCGGAAAATTGGATTTTTTCGTTGTTTTCTTGGGGGGGAGGGAATTGGGTTTTAGGGGGATTTTTTATTTTTGGGGGGGATTTGGGTTTTTTGGGGAAAAACAGTTTTTGGGAAAATAATGGGGTTTATTGTTTTTTGGGGGAATAAAATTGGGGATTTGGGGGGTTTGGGGGGTTTTGTGGAAGAAATGTTTTGGGGGGCAAAAATTGTTATTTTTTGTGATTTTGGGGAAAAATTGGTTTGTTTTGGGGGTTGTGGGAAAAATTGTTTTTCTAGGGGGGAACTGAGGTTCTTTTCCGGGACTTTTGAGGAAAATTGGGATTCTTTGGGAGAAAAATCGTTTATTGGGGGGGGGGGGGGGGGGGGGGGGGGGGGGGGGGGGGGGAGGGGGGGGGGGGGAAAATTCGGGATTTGGGGAAAAACACGTGGTTTCCAGAAAAAATAGGGGATTTTTTTTTTCCATTTTTTTTTTTTTTTTTTTTTTTTTTTTTTTTTTTTTTTTTTTTTTTTTTTTTTTTTTTTTTTTTTTTTTTTTTTTTTTTTTTGGGGGATTTTTTTCCCAATTTTGGGGAATTTTTATCCCATTTTTGGTCTTTTTTCCCCTTTTTTGGGGATTTTTTCACCCTTATTTGGGGCATTTTTTACAGTTTTTAGGATTTTTTCCCACCTTTTTTTGTGATTTTTTTCCCAGTTGAGGGGATTTTTCCCATTTTTTGTGATTTTTTTCCCCAATTTTTGGTTATTTACCAGAAGACCGCCAATAAATTTTTAAATGTTTTAATGGTCATCAAGCGTACAAATTAAATTCATTGAATTAAAATTAACGTCATAGAACTTATTAAGCATTGTGATTTATAGGTGGATTGTTACTTAGGAAAATTATTTAACCATCGTGGCACTTAAAGACCCGTTCTTTAAATTCTCTTTTGACAGCATTCCAGCAAGAGAAACAACATTTAAATAAAAAGGTAAAGCAAGATTGTTTTTTTCCATGACCATCAAATTTCACAAGAAAAGAAAGACAAGTGGTTGAAAGGTAAAAAGCACTAATTGTAAAAACAGGGGTTTCAATAAAAAAGAATCCAAAACATGCTTTCGTTTGTTTTTTTTCCAAACAAGACAGAAAAGCTTTGACAATTGGAGATGCTGAAAGTAATTTTCTAATTTCAAGACAGTCACAGCATTTTCTTTGCAGAAGGTAAACTGTACACCAAGACTCATTGTATGTAAGAGCTGGTTCCAAGAGGAAAAGTGCTTTAAAAGCTGCTAGTACAATGATTCACTAAAATAATCTTTGCTTTTTTGTTGTATAGTTCACGCATCACTGGGAATTTGACAGGGTGTTCTATTTTTGGCAAGAGCCAAAAAAACCAAGGTGATACTGGTGGAGCCCAGGGGAAATGCGGATCCATGCAGAATTTAAAAGGGTGCACTGTGTTATTGACACGAATACTGATTTTGTTTTTGTTGAAGTAGTTCTGTAATAGCCAACAGCTTCTTAAGAACATGCTGTAGAAAAAAAAAGTATACAACTCTACATTAGTAACCAGAGAAAAAAACTTTCTTTTTTGAGAAGCATCAACATTTGCCTACCAGACTTGCAATTAAGTAGCTTAAAGTATATATTAACATCCACATCCCAGAACTGCCACAGCTCCAATTCTCTAATCATTAAGACATTACTTCAAAAGGCAACTTTAAAACACGAATATGAAATTTATCAGCACCTATGGAGACCCATTTAGTCTTGCCAACTTAATCAGAAAGTTGAACTGACTGAAGGAAAAGGGAAAAAAAATCAAGAGTTTTATTTATGGAAATGCACAAGGAGAAATTTCTCTGAAGTAAAAGGAAGTATATTGAGGAAACTACCAAATCTGTAATCATTAAGTACTTCAGATATAGGCCTTGTAAAAGAAATTATATTCTTCATTTGTAAGCAACACATATTTAGCACCAAAAGCTTCTACTATCCTGTCTTGCCAGTCAAGACTATTAGTAGCTGTGAATGAATTATGAACTTGAACATGACATTTTGTCCTGATAATGCTAGTAAAGACAGACTACTTAAAGAATCTCCTGCACAACACAGTATAATAGCCAAGCATCGCAAAACATATTACTGTGTAATAAATAGAATTATCCACTTGAAGTTCATTATAATTAGTAGACCATAGGCAAGTACATTTCATTGTTTCAAAATACTACAAAAGTAATAATTTTAACTTTTTTTCCTCTTAAAAAATAAGTTTTCATAGAAGTTATATTGAAGTTTAATAGTCAGAAAAGAATAACCATTTATAGTAAGTTTGCTTAACAGTTGAAACAGAACTGTCATTTATACCGTTTGCTTGAGAAGCTTGTTGTTTGTTTATAAATGTAATAAATCAGGAAGCAGAAGTGAAGTAGCAATAGAAAGTGAAGTAAGTACAAATTAAGATATTTATCACTCACACTGCTGACCAGAAATACAAAAGAATAATGATATTAAGCAATAACTCCAGACCTATGATTTCTGTTAACCTCTATAGTTTACCTGCATTACACCTCGCTCGTTACTGAGTGTCCGAAGTTCATCTGAATGTGCAACACACATCTCATGCAAGGCTGCCAGATAACGAGATAAGTCAGTTCTAGAATGCTCCGTAGTGTCTGGAAGCTCAGGAACATTCTTCAACAAAAATGATGAGAGCAGTCTTAGAATGGTGAGCACCCAGGCATGCAGAAAATTAAATTACAAGTCTTCGGACTAGTCAACAGTTGTTTTGATACTGCAAACAAGTATTGCAGTGGTTTTCTTCATAATTAAGTTTTCTTGTCCATGTTATCTAATAGAAATTATGTTTTTCCTTCTCTCCACAAGCATCTATTTAATAAAGACATTTGAATTACGGTTACACTTTTCATGTGGAGTGATTACTAAATAAACAATTCCTATTCCTACTAGGAGGGTCTGATCAGACTAAAACATCAGACTAAAAGGTCTGATGTTGCTATGCTATCTCTGAGCTAATCAGAAAGATGGTGAGAATAGACACTCCTGTTATATCCGCCCTGCAAATAAAAGGAGGATCCATTCATTAGGTGCGTTTTTTTTGTATTTTGTTGTTGTTAAACTGAACATAATGCTAAAACTGAACATAATGCTTTCATTAAAAAAATATCAAATTTTTCACTGTCTGGTCAAACCACATTACAAATTACACAGAATAACTGGTTTTAAAATATATTTTAAAAGATTGGTATTTTTGGCAAAAAAAAAAGCCATAATCTTCAGGGAGAAGCTTAAAAATTAGATCTGATATATAGAGCAGTGCTAAATTAATGTATTTTTTGCTATGCTATGTTGCTATGCAACTTCCAATAGCTTTATTTTTTTTTTTAAAACCACTTACCCCAAGTTCATCTAAGAACATGATCATGCGATGTTTGTTACTCTTGATGAATGGATTTACCCCTTCCATATATGGCTCCTAGCAATTTTAACAAGTATTTATTAGAACAAATCAATTACAATTTAGTCCTATCTGAAGTGAACACATTGTCATCAGAAACAAGTGAACCACAAAACACAAATGTGTCATCTGGAGTAAATTTATTTTTTCCAAGTGAATTTAGAATGACTGGTGTACAACCAGTCAAAAAATTACATTTTTACATTCCAGATGAATTCAAAAATTGCTTATATATACAGTTACATGAAATTTTCAATTTAAGATAGGCATTTCTCCAATACATAGCTTCAGTAAAAAAACCCACATTTTTAGATGAAACATATGGAAATATTTAGATCGCTCTGAAAGTAATGCCTCATTTATTTCCATGGAAACTACAACAGATACAAAGAGCACAATATCACTATTTAATAGATCAAATTCTAAGTTACAAAACACTATTTTTCAACATAGACACCACCATTAGCTATGCATTTTCAACAGCGATGAACAAGAACCTGCATGCCGTCTGTCGCATGGCAATAAAAAGTATTGTAGTAATGGAGGTAAGGTTCAACCTCTACTGCCATACCACCAACACCTGCCTCTGACTTAGTGGGCCAAATTAATAAAATAGGAGGTATTGCCTCAAAGCAGCCCTTGAAAGTGCCCTCCATCTTGTTCTTTCATTAATACTTAAATTCCAAGTTGTGAGTGTCAAACAAGCAGCTTTATAATGGCAGACTGAAGTAACTTTTTCTTTATTCCTAAGGCAACAAATTTATCATTCAGACATGTTGTGGCTTGGGAACCAGAACAGACCATAGAATCATAGAATCACAGAATCATAGAATCACCAAGGTTGGAAAAGACCTCTAAGATCATCCAGTCCAACCATCTACCTATCACCAATATTTCCCACTAAACAATGTCCCTCAGTACATCATCTACCCTTTTCTTGAACACCTCCAGGGAAGGCGTCTCCACCACCTCCCTGGGCAGCCTGTTCCAGTACCTGAGCATTCTCTCGTAGAAGTAGTATTTCTTAATGTTCAATCTGAATCTCCCCTAGTACAACTTGAGGTCATACCCTCTAGTCCTATTGCTAGTTACATGGGAGAAGAGGTTGACCTCCAATTCACCACAACCTCCCTTCAGGTGGTTGCAGAGAGCGATTAGGTCTCCCCTGAGCTTCCTCTTCTCCAGACTGAACAATTCCAGCTCCCTAAGATGATCCTCATAAGATTTGTGCTCCAGAGCCCTCACCAGCTTCATTGCCCTTCTCTGAACACACTCCAGGGCCTCAACGTCTTTCTTGCAGTGAGGAGCCCAAGACTGAACACAGTACTCGAGGTGCAGTCTCACCAGTGCTGAGTACGGAGGGACAATCACTTCCCTGCTCCTGCTAGCAACGCTATTTCTGACACAAGCCAGGATGCCACTGGCCTTCTTGGCCACCCGGGCACACTGCTGGCTCATGTTCAGCAAAGCATCAACCAACACCCCCAGGTCCATTTCCTCTACACAGTCTTCCGGCCACTCTGCCCCAAGCCTGTAGCGTTGCCTGGGGTTGTTGTGGCCAAAGAGCAGGACCCGGCACTTGGTCTTGTTGAACCTCATCTCATTGGTTTCAGCCCAGCAAGATTGACATTTCCAATTTGGTGTCATCTGCAAACCTACTGAGTGTGCACTTAATGCGATTGTGCAAATTTTGCCTACTGCTCACAGAATGCCTTATCCATCTCTTCCTCCTGGTTAGGCGTCAAACAAACCCCCCAGGATGTCCCTTGTGGTCCCCCCCGATCCTACCCCATGAGATTCAACCTTCTTTCCCAGTCCCAAGCTCAAAACACAAAAACCTCTAACAAGATAGCCACCCACCACCCCTCCTTCCTTGCCTCCCTTTGAAGGCTTTACACTTTTTGATTTTTTATCGGTATTACATCATAAAATCAGTAGGTTTAAGAGTTAATACTCCAGTTATGAAGATCATTGATAGTTCTGGGTATACCTGTCTCAGAAGAGAAGGAGAACTACATAATCAGAGGACTTTTCATTTCCATTTTCTGTTCACAAGGAAAGATAAAACTGTTCACAGGTAACGAGACATCCCCTTTTTCCCTTTCTGCTTGTTTCTGCACCACGTGTGCTCCCTAGCCATCTCGCCTTCAGCATTAGAGTAAGGCTTTTGGTTTTTGGACTCTTTCATTTTATTTATTAGCTTCTATTCTAATTATATTGCATTATATTGTTTTATCTTGCATTCCGATATCTTATATTGTAAATTAGTTTGTTTCCCTGAAATCGTTGCTGCCGTTTTGTTTTTAGGTCAATCTCCCTACCCTTTCCCTTTTCCCCCTTTCCCCTTTCCTTGGGCATGGATCCGTGGGACCCCCCGCCCCGTTAGTCATGGAACTGAGACGAACCAGCCTGTAAACCGCTGGCATTTGGAGTGAAAAATGTGGTCATAGACCACACTGTCCAGGAAAAGATGTACTTTTAGAATGAATCTCTCTCTACTCTTGGAGAGATTTGTTAGAAAGTTTATCAGTATAGCAGGTGCTGTACTGAAAACAATGCCTTGAAGTCCAGGCAGACTGCCAGTATTCTGGGATATTTGTAAACTTTCTAGGTGCTGCTAGCTTGCTTTGCTAAAGAAAAAAAATGTTTTTGCTTTCTCTTGTAAAACTGTTTCCAGAGGGAACGATTAATTTTACAGAACTTGTGACTTTTAAACAGTCTCCCAGTCTCTCCCTTGAACCCGTTATGCATTTTTTGAATGTTCATCCGATGACCATGTAGTCAGTCTCTATGAATATACTCCCGTTCATTTCACTCAGTATCTGTATTTATAATATTTTGAGGAAGCCTTCCCCAAACCCACAGAATACTGAGTGACAGGGACTGTGGAGGGACTTGGGAGAGACTTTAGAGACATGGGCATCCCCAGTGTCATGGGACGTCACTCCTGAACACCTGCAAGATCCTGAGAGCCTAAGCAGATGTTTGAGACAAGGACGTTGTGGCTCAGACAGATCTGAGGAGGCACAAATTATTTGGGGTCTGGCTTATGCTTATCAGGCCTTATTTAATACTATCCCAGAGAGGGAAAGTCTCTGAAACTATAAGGGAGAGAGTCCAAGCTGAAAGGGAGTCTCCAGGAGAGAGTACGAATTGAGTAAGAGAGACACCGAGCCTAGACGGAGAGTTTCCAGGAGAGAGTCTGAGCCGACAGGGAGAATCTTCAGGCCCAGAAAGAGTCTTCTAGCCGAGAAACAGAATCTCCAGACTCAGCGAGAGAGGCTCCAAGCTGAGAAGGAAAGTGTCCAATCCTAGACAGAGAATCTCCAATCCGAGAGAAAAGATCTCCAATATGAACGACACACCCTCTGAAATGAACAAGACATCATCCAATCAGAATGGGACACCCACCAAACCAAGCAAGACTCCCTCCAATTAAAACTAGACAGTCTCCAAACAAAACAAGACAGCCTACAGTCTCAAAAAGACACTCTCCAATCCAAACTGAACAGTCTCCAAACCCATTAGTCAAAGTTCAAACACAAGGAGACATCCTTCAAACAGAACAAGACAGACTCAGCCGAGCTGGAGATTAAGAGCATCGAAACGGAGCAACCTGATCAACCAGAGGAGGCACCAGAGTTGATGTCAGTTGCCCCTGTAAGAGGACAGAAATTGAAACAAACATCACCTCGTTTAGAACAAAAGAAAGAGGAGGATAAAGAAGAGAAACAAGATACTATAAGAGAAGATGAGAAAGCTGAGGAAAAAGACCCAAGGGACTCACCCCTAATGCCAGGGGAGGAGCCCCCAACAAGACCACGGTAGCCGAAATCAAGGAGAGCTAAAAGACAAAAAGGTGAGGAAGACACTGTCACCATTACTACTTGACCTCTGAAAATGGCTGAAATTCAAGGTTCAAAAAAAGACTTTTCACGCCACCCAAATGAGCCTATTGCCACTTGGTTACTTCGATGCTGGGACAATGGGGCCAACAGCGTGTGGCCAGATAGTAGAGAAGCTCGCCAACTGGGTGGCATTGCTAGGGACTCAGCCATTGACAGAGGTATTAGTACATGCCAGAACCAGGCCTTCACCCTCTGGAAGTGGATGCTGTTAGCTGTGAAAGAAAGATACCCCTTCAAAGATGATCTGATGCCTGAGATAAAGAAATGGACAGATAAGGAAAAAGGCATCCATTATTTGAGAGAATAAGCTGTGGTGGAAATGTTACTTAGCCCGACTTTCATTCCTGACAATCCAAACCAAGAGCATGATCCTGAGAGAGTCAGGTGTACACCAAATATGTGGCGTATATTCACAAAGACTGCACCAGAAAGGTATGCCAGTACATTTGCAGCAATGTATGGCAGAGGGGAAAGCAGATCCCTTATAAATGAACTGATTAATGGACTTGATTACTTTGAGTTACTTTTAACCCCTCTACGAGCTTGTGTTTCAGCCACTGCAAAGGTAACTGAAAGACTGGACAGAAGGGAGAGCAATCAAGAAGATATAATGGACGAAATGTCTAAAGTGCATTATGCTGATGAATCCATGGTGATATCAGATACATCTGATGGTGATCAGGATTACCAAAACAGCCTACTGGAGGGGCTGATCAGATTGGTTTCCTCCGAATCTGCATCATCCAACATCATAGCTATCAAAAGAAGACGTCCCCCTGCTTGAACAAGTGACAACAGAAAGACTACGTCGCGTTTCGCCTTGTGGCGTTACCAAAGTGACCAAAGAGAAGATATGAAGAAGTGGCTAAAAACTCACTCCTGGCACTTCAAAGCATGGGTAAAAGATTACAAGACAGATCAACAACCAAGGTGAACTTCCCCAAAAACTGATTGCTTCAGTTACTGTGGGACACAGCAATAGCCATAAAAACAACAGAGGTAACAAATAGAGGAGGCCCTGCCCCCAGCCGGGGGAGGAAGGAATAATAGAATGTATTGGACTGCGTGGATTAGATGGCCGGGCACACCGAATCACAAAAATATAAGGCCCTGGTAGACACTGGTGCACATGGCACCTAATGCCCTCGAGTCACCAAGGGACGAATCAATTTATTCATGGAGTGACTAGGGGTTCCCAAGAGTTGACAGTGTTGGAGGTCAAAATCAGCCTCACTGGTAAAGACTGGCGAAAGCACCCTATTGTGACTGGCCCAGGGGCTCCCAGTATACTAGGTATTGATTACCTCAGAAGGGGATATTTCGAGGATCCCAAGCGGTATCGATGGGCCTTTGAAATAGCTACTGTAGACACAGAAGGGGTTACGCAACTGACTGTTTTGCCAGGTCAAACAGAAGATCTGTCTGTTGAGGAGTTCCTACGAGTGAAAAAAGCAACAGGAACCGATTGCTACAAAAACGGTGCACAGACCGGCAGTACCGCACCAACGGATTCCTTGCTCCCCATTCAGAATTGATTTCGTCAACTAGAAGTCAGGGAGTGATCACAAAACTCACTCGCCTTTTAACAGCCCCATATGGCCAGTGCACAAAGCCAGTGGAGAGTGGAGGCTGACGGTGGACTACCGTGGGCCTGAATGAAGTCACACCCCCGCTGAGTGATGCTGTGCCGACATGTCAGAACTTCAATAACGAATGGAGTAAAAAAAGCAGGCAAGTGGTTCCCAGCACTGACAATGCTAATGCCTTCTTTTCCATTCCTTTGGCCACGAATGAGGCCACAAGTTAGCCCCCACCTGGTGGGACGTTCGGATAACCTAGAGTTGCTTGCCCCAGGGTGAAAACAAGCCCGACCATTTGCCGTGGGTTGACCCAAGCGGCCTGGAAAAGGGGCGTGCTCCTGAGCATTACAGTAACATTGATGACATTTTGGGGGCAATAATAGCAGAAGTTACAAGAAAGGAGAGCGAATAATTCAGATCCTTCTGTGACGGTGAAAGGACCTGCCCAGGCATTAGTTCCTAGTATAAGGTGGCAAGTGGACGTCGTCACACCCACAGACAGATCACAAAGTCACTGCTAGTCCTTTCCTCCTTTGGCAAGAAAAGACACAATTTTTTCAGGGCGAGTGGACTTTTGAAGAATGCATGTTCCAAACTACAGCCTCTTGTAAGCCCCCTTTATCAGGTGGTGCAGAAGAAGAAGACTTTAAAGGGGCCTGAACACAAGTTTTGAAAAAATAAACAGGAATATCCAGCGGTGGCCCTGGGCCAGTACGGACGGGGACAGGATGTAAAGAACTGCTACACTGCTCTGGGAAGAAAAGGTCCCCACTTGGAGTTTTGGCAAAGAGCCCTCAGGAGAGACCCAGGGCCCGCCCCGGGGATTCGGACCGAAGCTACAGGGGGAAAGAGTGCAAACTCCTACGAAAAGGAGACTTAGCAGCCTATGGGGGGGTTTGGGCTGTTCTGAAGTAATGGGTGGCTGAAAGCAGTCTTCTAGCACCTCGCTGCCAGGTGAATGGATGTTAAGGGAAAAGGTTCCCTCCACTCCATGGCAAGAGCCACTTGGAGAAAGTGATTGCGCTGATAATGCCAACACGCTTGGATGGGGACCTCAGTCATCTAAGAATTTTTAGATACGAACGTGGACTGGCCTAAAGGCAAAAAGTTCAGAACATCAGCAGCAGAAGCGGTATCGTGCTAAAGAGGCCCCACCATACAATGAAATTATCAGTAAATGAAAATATGCCCTGTTCACAGATGGATCATGTCGTATTCTGGGAAAGCATCACGATGGAAAGCTGCTGTGTGGCAGAGGCCACCGAAGGAAAAGGAGAATCAAGCCAATTTGCAGAGGTAAAGGCTGTCCAGCTGCCCTCAGATGTTGCTGAAAGGGAGAGGTGGCCAATGCTTTATCTTTACACTGACTCACGGATGGTGGCAAATGCCTTATGGGGGTGGTTACAGCAGTGGGAACAGAACAACTGGCAAAGAAGGGGTAAACCTATTTGAGCTGCTGAACTGTGGAAAGACCTTGCTGCCCGAATAAAGAATATGATCGTAACAGTGCATCATGTAGATGCTCATGAGCCCAAGAGTAGGGCTAATGAAGAACAACAAAATAACCATCAGGTAGTTCGAGCTGCCAGAACTGAGGTGGCTCAAATAGACCTGGACTGGCAACAGAAGAGTAAACTGTTTCTTGCTCGGTGGGCCCATGAAACCTCGGGCCATCAAGGAAGAGATGCAACATACAAATGGGCTAGAGACGAAGTGTGTGTACATGTGTTTAATGGTTGTTAATTATTGTTTTTTTCTATATAGTAAGTGGTGTGGAATGTCATGGTTTTACGATTTTTTGTTATCCATATTCCACATCATAACATGATGCAGTGCACAGGGAGTTAAAGAGTTAATGCTCCAGTTCCGGGTACCTGTCCCAGAAGAGAAGAACTACATACCCCTGAGGACTGTTTGCTGTTCTGTTACTGTTTCCACTCAGAAGGTAAAGTTAAAATTGTGCAGATGCCCCTTTCCCTGCCCCTTTTTTGTCATCTGGGTCATCTCTTTCGCGGGTGCCGTCTTGTCACAGCATTAGAGCCTTTGACTATTGGACATTCTCTCTTTTTTAATCGATTTATTAGCTTCAATTCCAATTATATTGTATAATACTGCATTATAGTGTGTTATCTTGCATACTGATATCTTATTTAGTAAATTTGTTTCTCTTCAGATCGTTTCCGCTGTTTTGTTTTTAGGCCCATCTCTCTATCCTTTTTCCCTTTTTTTCTCTTTTCCTTTTCTCGGGGCGTGGGTGTCCCTGCCCCGCTAGTCATAGAACCAGTCCAAACCAGCCTGTAAACAGTTGATAACCATATGCTTGAACGAATGAAACTTTTATTGCCAACCTTCATCAGCAATACAAAAAAAACTTCTGTGCTACCCTGCCATTCTTTGGTGGTTGACCCTGGCCAGTGTATAAGACCTCACCCAATCACTTGCTCCCTCCCTCCCTGCTGGATGAGAGAGAGAATCAGATGGGCAAAAGCAAGAAAACCTAATCAGTCAAGATAAAAACAGTTTAATAGTTGAAGCAAAAGTTGCACGTGGAAATGAAAAAAAAAAAAAAGGTTTCATTCACAAGTTTCATTCACAACTTTCCATCAGCAGGCAGGTGTCCAGCTACATCCTGGAAAGCAGGACCTCAGCACACATTACAGCTAATTGGGAAGAGAAATGCCAAAAGCACAGAAAACCCTGCTTCTTTCTCTTTCTCCATGAAGTTTTAGTGCTGACCATGATGTCGTATGGTATGGAATACTCCTTTAGTCAGTTTGGGTCAGTTGTTGTGGTTGTTTCCTTTCCAACTTCTTGCATACCTCCAGTCTACTTGCTTGGGAAAGGAGGACAGGGACAGAACGGAAAGAGGAAAGAGAGCAAGCACTGTTGAGCCAAGACGCCAGTGAGTTATCAATAGAAATCTAAAATGCAGCACCATATTGGCTGCTAGAAAGACAATTAACTTCATCCCAGCCAGAGCCAGCACAACCTCCACCCTTTATTCCATACATTTGTCATGCTCAGGTCACACACTATCCAATACATCCTCATTAATTACCACCTCATCTTAGTTTCATGTTAATTTCATGAATATATATGTGTGTGTGTGTGTGTGTGTAATGTATGTTAATTATTGTTCGTATTTATATATATGTTGAACATGATGTAGTGATGTGGAATAGGGGATGGAATTTTGTGGTTTTATGATTTTTGGTTGTCGATATTCCACATCATAACATCATGTAGATTACTGTGAGTTAAAGAGTTAATGCTCTACTTCCATGGAATGTCAATATTTCCGGGTACCTGGTTCTCAGAAGAGAAGAACTACATACTCCAGAGGACTTTGCGTGTTTCTGTTTCTGTTTTCCATTCAAAGGGAAACAGCTCTTCTTGTTTGTTTCCCATGCTGCGTTCATTGCTGTAGATGCACTTCTGCTGAGTCCATTGCCTCATCCCCAATGTTGTCAACCGTTTCTTTAGGTTCAACTCTAGCAGGTCTGGTTTTGTCTCTTTATCTCCACTTCATATCTAGTTTAAAGCCTTCTCAACGAGCCCTTCCCGCTCCTGGGCTAGGATCTGTTTCTGCCTTTGAGACAGGTGAGACCCATCCACAGCCATCAGGCCAGGCATCGAATAAATCTCCCCATGGTAAAGAAAACCATCAGAATTCTTGCATTTGCAACAGCCTCTCAGCCATGTATTTACGAGAAGGGCTTTCCTGCTCCTTTCAGTATTGTTCCCTGACACTGAAGGGATAGAGGAAAACACAACCTGTATGCCTGCTCCATCTCCTGAAGTCCTTTTTGATAATGCTCAGGCTTCTCTCATATACTTCATCATTGCCGGCCTGAACTATCAATAAAGGATAATAATAAGAGGGGTGAATCAGACTAGGAAATTTCTTAGAAATGTCCCTCACTCAGGCCTCAGGGGGGCTGCACACTTCCCTACAGATAGGCTCAGGATGACATATAGGGCCCTCTGTTGCTCTCAGAAGGGAGTCACCTATGACAATTACACTTCTTTCCTTCTTGACAGAGGAAGTCTTGAAGTGTGGAGTCGACCGCCACCTAGACAACCTCAGGGGTGGACCTCCCACCACATCCTCACTTACCTCTCCCTCGAGTTCCAGAGCCTCAAACATATTACAGAGGGGCACCTAGGGAACCGAGGTAGTTCAAAAGGAGGTTGCCTGTGATGCCAACCAGTTGTTGCTGGCATTCCTTTCTTGATGCAATACGAGAAAATTACAAGTTGAGGCTTTTTAGTGCAACTTGTAAAACTGATTTACAGAATTATGTCAAGCAATATGAAGATGAATACAAACAAAAGTAGTGTTACAAAATACTGTACCAACAGAAAATGTCACTCTAAGAAATAGGTAGAGGAAAAGTGTGTGTGTTTGCATGGGTGGCGGAGCAAGCAGAGGTTAGCAGTTGTTTGTTCGTTTCAGAAATAAACACTTTATATCCAGTTGGAAGTTTAGTTTTGATTGGTCTCAGTTTAAGAGAATTATTACATGGTCTCAATTTGAAAGTGAATGATTCCATATATATATAAAAAAGTATAAATATTTTAAGGTTCTGTACAGATGTATGCCAGTATTATTGATGTTGGTGAAATATGCCTCCTCTTTTTGACATCAAACAATCAATGGAAATTAAAAAAAACTGCCCACAAAAACCAAGGAAAATGCACACTTTTCTTAACAATTCTTTTCAATCAAGATCCTACATTAGCAATTCTCAATTGCCTTTTTTATATGGATGTCCCTAAAGAAAATGCATTTATTTTACCATTGTATTTCTTTGCAGAGAGATGGCTGCCTGCATCTCCTCTCCCATTTTTTCCAACTCCAACACTGAAATGACTTGAGTATGGCTGCTACCCTTTTGGTCAATGACAGACAAAAACCAGTTCACTACTTCCACTGTTGTCTTTGAAACAAATGTCTGAGTTTATCTTTCTCATAGCATGAAGATATGGTTGCATCACACTCTACAAATATCTACTAGTATGGTCATTAATTCATCAGTTATTTTAACAGACTATTTCTGTTGTTCATACTACCAGATTCAAAATCTTCATGGTATGCAATAAATCATTCACACAAGTTTCTAGATTACTCCCTGTACAGACAGACTTTATGCTACTGCTCTAAATTAACTTCCTGTGTAGCTCCAACTGAAGAGGATAGGACAAACCGCAGAAACAAGGCCTCCTTGCTGATGAAGACACTCAGGTCGCACATCAGGCTTTGTACAAGAAAACAGCAACAGATTTTTGCATGTATTAAACAGGAACATTGAAATGTATTGAAAATGCAGATCTAGGCTGTTCTATGTAAAATTATATTCACCTTAGCTCCAAATTCAACCAGATTTGCTAAATTCTGCACAGACTTGGCAACCAGCGTCAGCGTTCTTGCAGCAGTAGGGGAAGGGGAATCTGAGAGGAATAGAAAGCAGAGAGTTACTGGCCATTTCATTTAAAACTGCCACCAGTCACATGAAAATTAAGTTGTTCTACATTTTATTTTAAAATGGAATGAATTAATTTGAATTTTGTAACAGAACTACATGTGGAAAATCTCATGGTCAAGTAAACTTTTTGCTTTATTTTAGTAATCATGTCCACAGAAAAATATTAATAGGTATATCTGACTTTCTGTGCTAGTTGCTTATAGAACAAAATAAGCAAGTGTTCCTCAGAAGCTTTAGGTTAATAGGCATACTAGCTGTTGGATCTGTAAGAATTCAACTACATGTAAGTTTAAAAGGCCCAGAGACATTTCTAGGTGTTTAAGCCAACTTTCATGGAAGAATTTGTGTCCTAACCATTATAGTTTCACAACAGAGGCCCAGGTCAGTTGCGTCAGATGTGGTTCCCTAATGCATGCCAACAGCAAATCACACCTCAGAACTGTTTGGGAGAATGCCGTCCGATATCAGCCAGAACTATACTGCAGATCATTATAGCAATTTCACAATGGTGTTCTAGAAAACGGGAATGGTCACTGTCACTGTTTTATTTATTGATATAGAGGCATTCTAGAAAGAGAGCATCAAAAATGGCTAACGCTTTCTTTATTCAACTATTCAACACTTTTAACATTTGCTTTAATAGTTCTGACTGGCTTGCCTACGTATGGCCTTTAGTCAAACAAGATTACTATCTCAAGTCCACACAATCCATCCTTCTTAAATGCTATCCCTCTCATCTTTAAGTACAGTCAGTCTCAAATGAGGAATCCTGATGACTCAAAGTAGAGACTTCTTCAGCTTCTAGAAGGTATTTAAGCAAAAATTTCAGACAAATTATTCAAGCATAATTTTTAGGTGCGTAAATGTATTCCAGGCTCTGCAGGCATTTTCAACTTTATAGATCTTGTTCATCTAAGAGATGCATTTATTGCTTTTTTTTGGGGTCCTCCCCTCACTCCTGGAATACATTACACACTGCTGGAGCTCAACTTTATATTATTTAAACACCAATAAAGCATGCTTTGGGAATAAATCCTGTCTGACCTTTGAGGGTAAAAACCATGTGCTGGCTCCTTTGGTGAGAAAGTCAATCAACTGATATGGATAACGTGACTTTGGACATGGTGTTCAAAAGACTTCATATTTTGTTAAATTAGGCACTAAAGTAAGTTTAAGTATAATGCTACTTAATGCATGAATTCAATCTGAAGCATAATCACCTGAGATGATATTAAACATCCTTGGATTCAGTATAGCAGGACAAATCAGTCGAAGAAAAACAAAGCCACTGAAATTGGAAGAAAATTGTATTCTGTTCAATAATGAAGTTAAAGAATAATGTAAAATTATGTAGCCTTTAAGCATTTAAGTCAGTGTGAAAACCTTTCTGAGATATGTGACAATCAATCAGCCAGCACCCTGTAAATATGTATGTTAATTAATAATTTCTTGTTATGATTTAAACTGTGAGAAAAACTGAAATAAAAACAGACATACTGATTTCCCAATTAAGGTGAACCTCTGAAACCACTTGGGAAAAGCTTAACTGTAAAGCCATACTGAAGTCTGTAGGCTAAGACTGCACTGGCTTTAAGGAGGAGCACTTGGTCTCAGAAGTGACGCATGTAGCAGTAGGGTTAATATATCTTCTGTCTAAGACATTTGAATTCTAATATATTGTGTTATAGAAGTTTCCCATTTCTCCGAGAACTATGGATTACAGACTGACAAAAGAGTCAGTGTGAAACAAAAAATATTTTTTGTGGGATAAACTTGAAACTACAAGGAAATAAATAATTTTGAAGTCGTGGCACATACACAAATTGCTCTTTTAGATGACCTGAAGTGGAAGACAACTGGGATATGAACCTAAGACGGATCTTGCAGATACAGAAGATTTGGTGCTTCTTACAGTGTTCAAGCTAAATTAAGAATGAGTCAATACCTGCATATGGGTTTTTACAACCAGACACCACTTATTGAATGATATAGAAGGGAAGATACCCAGACACTTACAAACTGCCCACCTGTCTCTGAATACTTAAGTATTCTTGGATCAAAATCAGTGCAATAAAGCATAATATTCTTCACTGGAGGCTGCAAAAAATTATACTCCAGAGACAAGTCAGAAGTATCCATTTATGAAGGCTAAGGTGATGTGAAAAGGGCTCAGAATTTATAACATCCAGCAGAAATCCCAGGAAAACTATGAATGAAAAATTTACCAATTTAAGGAAAGCCATACTGCAGTTCCTGGAGGTAGGAAAGAACAGAGAGACGTGGTATTTGCTTCTAAGTTCTGTATTTTTGCAATAGGCTCGCCCCAACATCTCAATTTGAAGGCAAACCCCATCCCAAGGATGCTGGTACTTAGGGACATGGTTTAGTGGGCAATATTGGTGGTAGGTGGATGGTCGGACTAAATGATCTTAGAGGTTTTTTCAAACCTTAATGACTCTATGATTCTATGACATAAGTCAAATTGATAAACAAGAGCTAATGACCAATCATCTGGTATATTGTTCAATGAAAGATTAATCAATAAATCATATCAGTAACAGATATAATAATAATAATAATAATAATAATAATAATAATAATAATAATAAAGTGAATGTAGAAGAGATGAATCACTGATATCCTTAAACTTGCAGTTTTAGAAAGAGAGTATCAAGATTAAGAAAGACAGTCAATTAGAAAGACAATGTCAAGATCTCATCTTTGTCAAAGATTTTTGTTTGGCCTGCACTGGTTGGCAATTGACAGTGTTAAAGGAAGAACTAATTATTCAATTGGTTTATGAACACAAACTGAAGTTTTTGTACTCAGTGACAGTTCGGAGGAGCCAGGTTCAGTAGCCTGCAACATGTTTACAAAGGTTCTAGAATGTTTCAACATGATTGGGTTGGAGCAGAGAAATGAAACAAAACTGAGACACCATAGAATTATATGTTTTCAGAAATGAACACTTGATTCTGAGTGATCAACACTGAGAGTCTCTACTGATGTAGAGAGCTATATATATATTCCAGTGCAGACAGTACATCAGTGAAATCTAATGACAGTCCAATAATCTTTTTGAGAAGATATTAGTTTCCTTATGTTGGTTTTGCATTTCAAAGGACATTCATCTTAACGTGTAAGATGCACTACACAGGAGTTCCTGGATAAGGCATAGTCCTCCCAGATTGCATATGACAGGAATATCATCTTGAGAGATCACTGCTCTCTAGAGGTATTACAAAGGTTAATTATCACTTTAAGTTTTTCTCTTTCTCAACATAAAAAAGGAAATTAATATTTTAGAATAGTCTGCAAAACAACAAATAAAAGTCAATTCAAAGTTAAAGCTATTGGGTAAAGCTATACTGAACTCTATAATACATCTCTAGAAAAGGCTGTAACAGCATGACTAAATCTGGTGAGCTCTCAAACATTAATTGGGATATCATGCCCCAGTACCATAATGATCTTAAATATTGTTGTAACCTATATAAGTACTATTAAGCTTTGGCATGGAAAGAAAAATACATAAACACACTGAAGTATGACAATAATGAGATATTAAAAGATAATTTTCAACATAGAACAAAATGAAAAGTAACATACCTAACAACTCTTGTTCTCATATTGGTATTAGATGGCCACTTGTTTTGAACAGACTTCTGCAAACATCCGTAAATATATCTCAACGTCCTGCAAAAATAATAGCTAATTACTCATTCTGTTAAAAATTTCACAGAATCAAAAAAGCTGGTCTGAAAGGATATAGTCCTACCTCCAGCTTAATGCAGGACTATTATCAGTGCTAGATTTATTATTCAGACATAAGCTTTAAATTAACTTAAAATCTGTTATGACAGTACATA
The DNA here is from genome assembly GCA_021292215.1 of Lophura nycthemera. Lineage (NCBI taxonomy): Eukaryota > Metazoa > Chordata > Aves > Galliformes > Phasianidae > Lophura > Lophura nycthemera. Next base: position 58,054 of record JADANK010000291.1, read on the forward strand.
TACAAATGGCAAGGAGTCCTCGACTAATACACAATTCTATATGTGCAAGTAAAATTCTGATTTATCCTATGTGCATTGAAATATTTTGTTTCTTATTTCTTAAATAAGGGTGTTAATAGAGCGTGTTAAATATTCTTCTCCTTTCAAAAATGAGAGCACTCTGGTGTATTTCAGAAGATGTTGAGATACACCACTGTCATGGTTTTACGATTTTTTGTTAACCATATTCCACATCATAACATCATGTAGTGCACTGGGAGTTAGAGAGTTAATGCTCCAGTTCCAGGTACCTGTCCCAGAAGAGAAGAACTACATACCCCTGAGGACTGTTTGCTGTTCTGTTACTGTTTCCGCTCAGAGGGAAAAGATAAAAGGATGCAGATCACTTTCCCTGCCCCATTTTTGTCATCTAGCTTGTCTCTGTTGGGGGTGCCGTCTTGTCACAGCATCAGAGTAAGGCCTTTGGCTTTCGGACACACTCTCTCATGTAATTGATTTATTAGCTTCAATTCTAAGTATATTGTATTATAATATTGTACTATAGTGTGTTATCTTGCATTCCGATATCTTACTCAGTAAATTAGTTTGTTTCTCCGCAGATCATTGCCACTGTTTTGTTTTTAGGCCCATCCCTCTACCCTTTTTCCCCTTTTTTCCCTTTTCCCTTTCCCGGGGCGTGGATCCATGGGTCCCTCCACCCCGCTAGTCATGGCACCGGGCCAAACCAGCCCATAAACCACTGACATTCTTGGTGGAGAATGCAGGCATAGGTCGCTTTTTTGGCTTTTAGAACGAATCCCCGGTGTTATGGAATTTTACTCCTGCAAGATCCTGAGAATCTAAGGCAGTATTTAAGACAGGGATGTTGTGGCTCAGGTAGATCTGAGGAGGCACAAATTATTTGGGGTCTGGCTTATGCTTATCGGGCCTTATTCAATACTATCTCAGAGAGGGAGAGGTTTTCTGAAATTGAGAGAGTCTCCACACCGAAAGGGAGAGTTTCCAGGAGACAGTCAAAACGGAAAGAGAGAGTCTCCGAGCTGAAAGGGAGAATCTCTGTGCCGAGAGGGAGAGTTTCCAGGAGAGAATCTGAGCTGAGACAGAGAATCTCCAGGTTCAGAAAGAGAGTCCTCTTGCTGAGAAAGAGTCTCCAAGCTGAAAAAGAGAGCTTCCAGGAGAGAGTCCAAACTGAGAGGGAGAATCTCCTAGGCGAGTAAGAGAGTCAGGAAAGGGAATCTCTGAATCTGGCAAGAGTGTCTCCGAGCTGAGAAGGAAAAACTCCAAGATGAAAGGGAAGATCTCCGAGCTCAGAGAAAGAATCTCCAATTGCAACAAGAAACCCTCTGAAATGACAGGACACCTTATAATCTGAGCAGGACACCCTCCGAACCAAGTGAGACTCCCTTCAATCCAAACTCGACAGTCTCCAAACAGAATGATACAGCCTTCAATCTCAACAAGACACGCTCCAAACAGAGCAAGACGCTCTCCAATCCTAACTAGAGAGTCTTTAATCTAAATGAGACACCCTCCAATCTGAATAGGACACCCTCCATTCCGAGCAAGGCACCTTTCAATCCAAGCTTGAAAGTATCCAAACCGAATGAGACACCCTCCAATCCAAGCTAAACAATCTCCAAACTGAACAAGTCAAACTTCAATCTCAATGAGACACCCTCCAAGCAGAACAAGACCTTGTAACTGAATAAGACAGACTTCAAACTGAGCTGGAGAGTAAGAGCGTTGAAACTGATCAACCTGATCAATCACAGGAGGCAACAGAATCGATGTCAGTTGCCCCTGTAAGAGGACGGAAAATGAAACAAATCTCAACTCAGTTAGAAGACAAGAAAGAGAAGGAGGAGAAAGTAGATAAATAAGGTCCAGTGGAACTACCCCTAAGTCCAGGGGAGGGGCCCTCAACAAGATCGTAGTCACCAACACCCAGGAGGGCAACAACACGTACTGAAAGAGTAGGAGGTGAGGAAGACATTGTCACCATTATCACCCGACCTCTGAAAATGACTGAAATTCGAGGTTTGAGACAAGACTTTTCACAGCACTCAAATGAACCCACTGTCACCTGGTTACTCCGATGTTGGGACAATGGGGCCAACAGTGTGTCACTAGATAGTAGGGAAGCTCATCAACTGGGTAGCACTGATAGGGACTCAGCCATTGGCAGAGGTATTAGAACATGCCAGAATGAGACTTTCACCCTCTGGAAGCGGGTGCTGTTAGCCATAAAGGAAAAATACCCCTTCAAAGATGACCTGATACCTGAGATAAAGAAATGGACAGATGTGGAAAAAGGCATCCATTATCTGACAGCATACACCATGGGGGAAATGTTACATGACCGGGCATTTATTCTTGACGATCCAAACTAAGAGCATGATCCTGAGAGAGTCAGGTGTACACCAAATATGTGGCGTATATTCACAAAGACTGCACCAGAAAGCTATGCCAGTACATTAGCAGCAATGTATGGCAGAGGACAAAGAAGACCCCTTATAAAAGAACACATTAATAAACTTCATGACTCTGAGTTACATTTAACCCCTCTATGAGCTTGTGTTTCAGCTATTGCAAAACAAACTGAAAAACTGGACAGAAGGGAGAGCAATCAAGAAGATATAATGGATGAACTGTCTACTGTGATTTATTAACCAGTGGTGGTATGAGAGACACCTGATGGGGATCAGGAGTATCAAAACAGCCTATTGAAGAGCGGATCAAATTGGTTCCTACTCAACCTGCATCATCCAACATCACAGCTATCAAAAGAAGATGTCCTCCTGATTGAGCAAGTGACAACAGAAAGACTATGTCGCATTTTGCCTTGTGGCACGTTACCACATTTTGCCTTTGCCACGTTACCTACGTGACCATAGAGAAGATATGAAGAATTGGATTAAAAAGCCAATCCTGCACTTCAAGCATGGGTAAAAGAATTACAAGACAGATCAACAACCAAGGTGAACTTCTCCAAAAACGTGATTGCTTCAGTTACTGTGGGACACAGCAATAGCCGTAAGAACAACAGAGGTAACAAATAGAGGAGCCCTGCCCCCAGCCGGGGGAGGAAAGGAATAATAGAATGTATTGGACTGCGTGGATTAGATGGCCTGGCACACCAGAATCACAAAAATATAAGGCCCTGGTAGACACTGGTGCACAGTGCACTCTAATGCTCTCAAGTAACCAGGGGACAAAATCAATTTATATTCATGGAGTGACTGGGGGTTCCCAAGGGTTGACTGTGTTGGAGGCCGAAATAAACCTCACTGGTAAGGATTGGCAAAAGCATTCTATGGTGACTGGCCCAGGGGCTCCCAGTATACTTGGTATTGATTACCTCAGAAGGGGATATTCAAGGATCCCAAGCGGTATCGATGGGCCTTTGAAATAGCTACTGTAGACACAGAAGGCATTAAGAAGATGTCTGTTTTGCCTGGTCAAACAGAAGATCTGTCTGTTGCGGGGACACTACAAGTGAAAAAGCAAAAAGTAACGATGGCCACAAAATCAGTGCACAGACGGCAGAACCGCACCAACAGAGATTCCTTGCTCCCCATTCATAAGCTGTTTCGTCAACTGGAGAGTCAGGGAGTGATCAGCAAAACTCACTCGCCTTTTAACAACCCCATAAAGCCAGTGGAGAGTGGAGGCTGACGGTGGACTACCATGGCCTGAATGAAGTCACACCCCCGCTGAGTGATGCTGTGCCAGACATGTTAGAACTTCAATACGAACTGGAGTAAAAAGCAGGCAAGTGGTTCGCCAACACTGACATTGGTAATGCCTTCTTTTCCATTCCTTTGGCCACAGAATGTAGGCCACAGTTTGCTTTCATCTAAAGAGGCATACCTGGCAATGTTTGCTGCAGGGCTGGTAACATTCCAGCAGTTTGCCATAGTTTGATCCAAGCTGCACTGGAAAAGGGCAGTGCTCCTGAGCACTTACAGTACATTGATGACATTATGTGGGGCAATATAGTAGCAGAAGATTACAAGAAAGGAGAGCGAATAATTCAGATCCTTCTGTGAGCTGGTGAAAGGACCTGCCCAGGCGATTCAGTTCCTAGGTATAAGGTGGCAAGATGGACGTCGTCACATCCCAGCAGACATGATCAACAAAATCACTGCTATGTCTCCACCTATTAGCAAGAAAGAGACACAATCTTTTCAGGACGTAGTGGACTTTTGAAGAATGCATGTTCCAAACTACAGCCTCATTGTAAGCCCCCTTTATCAGGTGGTGCAGAAGAAGAATGACTTTACACGGGGCCCTGAACAGCAGCAGGATTTAGAACAGATGAAACAGGAGATATCCCGAGCGGTGGCCCTAGGGCCAGTACGGACGGGACAGGATGTAAAGAACATCCTCTACACTGCTGCTGGAGAGAAAGGTCCCACTTGGAGTCTGTGGCAAAGAGCCTCAGGAGAGACCCGAGGCCGACCCCTGGGATTCTGGAGTCGAGTGTACAGGGGATTGAAACAGTGCTAAACTCCTACATCCTCATTAATTATCACCTCATCTTAGTTTCAGCTGGGACAAAGTTGTTTTTCTTCATAGTGTCTGTTTTTATCTTAAAACATAAAAATAGCATCACACGGATGTGTTGTGGTATTGTGATTTTTTGTTGCTGGTATTCCACATCAGAACACCATGGGAGTTAAAGAGTTAATGTTCTGGTTCTGTGGTCTGCCTTTTATGGGCATTTCGGGTATTCGGATGAGAGGGGAGGAGCGGAGCGGCATTCCCGGAGGACATGGCGGCAGAGGAAGAGAGGTGGAGGTTCCTGTCAGGATACTGGCCTGTCCTCCCGTTCTCTCTCTCGGTTTGTCACGGTGAAAAGCACGTGCTTCCCCTGCAGTCTACTAGAGTAAGACTACGTCTACTATTTTCTTATTTTGGATACTCTTGTCTCTCTCATTTTGTTTGTTTTTGTTAGATTTAGCAAATTACCGTTCCTCTTCAGATCACTGCCGTTGCTTTTTTTTTTTTTATTGTGTTAGTCCCATCTGTTATCTTTCTACCCATCCCACCTCTCCCCCTCTCAGAGTGCAAGGCCCACCTCGGGGCTAGCCAGCTAAGCTGAAAGAAAAGAGGGAGGGTAGTTCTGCTCTCTCTCCTTTGTTGTTTTTTTTTCCTGGGCTTTTTGCCCCTTGTCACAGACTCAGATAACTCTGTGACACAATGTTGAGAACACAACAATGTTTTAATTGTTGCTGAGCAGTGCTGTACAGAGCCAAGGATATTTCACTTTTTCAGCTTCTCATACTGTCCAGTCAGCAAGGGGGCTGGGGGGCCAAAAGGAGCTGGGAGGGAAGAGAACCAAGACAACTGACTAAAAGTGGCCAAAGCGATATTTTATACCGTATGAAAAATATTATAAATCTGAGGGGAGTTAGCCAGAGGGAGGGCTGCTGATTGGTGTGGTAATTAAATGTTGTTTCTGCATTAGAATTGGATAATATTTTTTTATTTCATGGTCTCCGCTGTCATAGCTCTTTTTGGGAGTCTTTCTACTTTACTTGGGGGGGGTCTCTGATAGTTTGCATCACTTATCCTCTAGACGAACCTTCCCCAGGAATGCACGCTCTGTCTATAGGTGTATATATGTATATTTTATCATATGCATTGTGAGAATATCCTGCACGAGATTGATCAAACCAGAGAACAAGTCATGGCATGCCCAAGGAAGCGCCGGAAAAGACATCGAGAAGGCCTGGCATCACTTCCCCCCCCCCCCCCCCCCCCCCCCCCCCCCCCCACTCTTTGTTTAACGAAGACTTTGAAGAAAATCACCATATCAATACGACAAGAAGAGCACTGAGACATCTTGGAAGCAACAGGATGGCTACTGACTGACACCAGATAACACACCAATTAACAAATGTAAACTTTGACAAGATCGTGAACCTGGAGTACCCAGCCAATGGGGAAACAGGGCAGGGGGATAGCCAAAGGGGGAAACAAGGTACAAAAAGCTGCCATTGTATCCTTAGGGGTGCTCCTGCTTGCGGGACGCCCTCCATTGCAATTGTGAATAAAATCTGCTTTTATCAGAGATACCGTCCTGACAAAAATTATTTGGACATTTCCAACATTGGGGACTGGCTGGGCATTGGTCAGCGGGTGGTGAGCTTGTGTATCACATGTTTTGTATATACATGTGTGTGTGATTATTATCATTACTGTTATTTCTCTCTCTTCCTGTTCTGTCTTAGCATATACTTGTTATCCCAACCTGCAAACTCTACTTTTTTTTTTTTTCAATTCTATCCCCCATCCCACTGGGAGGGAAGGGAGTGAGAGAGAGGCTGTGTGGTGCTTAGTTACCTAACCACAACAGTCTTTGTGGTGCTCAATGTGGGACACAAAGGGTTGAGAAAATGAGAGATCTGTCCAAAATGTGTTAAGAAAAAATTATTGTAAGCGGTATAGTACTTCAATAGCTGCTGGTCACCATGCTGATCTTTTCATTCACAGTGTGGTTTTATTTGTTTTCAAGGTTTTTTTTCTTAACTCCGTCTGGGTTGTTTATCACTTCTGATGGCTGGCTTAGGATTTTTTATGGTTTTGATGGTTTGTATATAGCATGTGCTCATGTTATATCAGTCATGGATTTTATTTGGTACTTGTACTCAATAGTGCCATCATCCTCAGACTTCAGGAACTTTACAGCAGAAACTCTTTAATAAGCACACTCTCTACTCCAGGCAAGCTAAAATATTTGTTGAAAATGTTGAATATATCTGGCGTATTCAAACTGGCATGATCTTATTGCTATGTCTTCTGTATGTCTTTCTGGTTTTATTTATGGTTAAGAAACTATTCAAAAATATCATCTAGAGATATACCCTGGGGCAGGATGACTGTGGGTGGCAAGGTGTGTGGGAGGATATAAGCAGGTATCTATCAGAACTGTCACTTCTGATGGGTCTGGAACTCACTCCTGAACAAGTGTGGAACCCTAAAAAGCTGACGGCATGTTATAAAAAGGTATGCCCTGATCCTGGCAATGCCACAGATTTACAGCTTGCTGCACTGTGCTGGGGCCTGGTCTGCACCTATCAAACGCTATTCAACACTATTAGGCATCTCCAAAAAGAAAGAAAATGCCTCTGGATCAGACTACCTCCTGCGACAGGTCCTGCGGCTGGACCAGAGAACCAACCAGTGCCAGTATCTGTTGCCTCTATAGGCAAGATGAAAAAATGGCTACAGAAGTCAGATCGTTTAGTAAGGAAACTCCTACAAAAAGTCATATAATCACCAAGGTTGGAAAAGATCTTCAAGATCATCCAGTCCAACTGTCTACCTACCACCAATATTTCCCCACTAAACCATGTCACAGTACAACATCTAAACGTTTCTTGAACACTTCCAGGGATGGTGACTCAGCCACCATCCTGGACAGCCCATTCCAGTGCCTGATCACCCTTTCAGACAAAAGAAGAAAATAAAGAAGGCCATCAGAAAAATGGGAGGAGGAGGGAGAGACAGAAACAATTATGAGTGAGCTGCGAGATATGTGAAAAGATTACAGCCAGGTGAGCACATTGCCACCTGGCTGCTCTGGTGCTGGGATAGTGGGGCCAGTAGCCTGGACTTAGTGGGCAGTGAAGCCAAGCAGCTTTCAAGGGAAAGTGGCAATGACAAAGCAATTGAAAAAGGGACACAGTCTTTCACCCTATGGAGGCAACTCTTGTCAGCACCAAGGAAAGATATTCCTCTAAGGAGGACCTGGTTATTATCCAGGCAAATGGATCTCCATGGAGAAAAGTATCAAGTACTTGAGGGAATTAGCTGTGCTAGAGATGATGTGTGACATTAATTTGGGCAATAACATACTAATCCGAAATATACATGACATCAGATGCATGCAACCTATGTGGCAGAGAGTTCTATGGAGTGCACCATCATCGTATGTCAGCATCATGGCAGGAGTGACCTGGAAAGATAATAAAAGACCAATGGTTGATGAAGTGGCTAACCTTTGACAATATGAAGAAAAATCTCTTCCTCCCTACAGGCCTGTCACAACTGTGGAAAAACTGTCCCAGGAGTTCCAGCAATTCAAAGACAATATGTCTAACACTACAACTGCATGGATCAGTATCTCGGATATTAGAAATAAGCATTCTTCTGCTCGAGATAGAATATAGTGGGTACACACCATGTACCATCCTGTGGTTTTACATGAGTGACCATGGAGAGGATATGAGGAAACGAGATGGAAAATCCACCTTGAACCTAGAATCATAGGTATGTGAGTGGAAGGGGAAAATGAGAGGGTTCTTCCAGGAAAATGGCAGTGGGCAGTATTCCAGATAGAGTAGATGTTCTCATCTTATTTCTGAGGCTGACAATGAGCATTCTGGTTCTCATACATGAGAAGTGAGCAATGAATACTATAATCAGAACTAGAGGGGCTCTATCTCCAACCAGGTGGAGGAGAGGGACAATCAGGTTTATTGGACTGTGAGGTTTATTGGCCTGGCACATCAGAACCATAGGAATATAAGGTTCCAGTGGACACTGGTGCACAGTGTACTGTAATGCCACCAAGTTATAAAGGGGCAAAACCTATCTGCATTTCTAGAGCGACAGAGGTATCACAAGATCTAATTGCTTTGGAGGCAAAAGTGAGCTTAATTGGAAATGAGTGGCAAAAACACGACTGTGTATGCCCCAGATGCTCCATGCATTCTTGACATAGATTACCTCAGTAGAGGGTACTTTAAGGACCCAAAAGGCTAGCAGTGGGGTTTTGGTATAGCTGCCTTGGAGACGGAGGACATTGAGCAGCTGTCTACCTTGCCTGGTCTTTCAGAGGACCCTTCTGTTGTGGGGTTCCTAAGAGAAGAACAGCAGGTGCCAATCACTACAACAGTGCAACAGTGGCAATACTGCATCAACCAAGACTCCCTGATTCCAATTCGTCAGCTGATTCATCAATAGGAGAACCAAGGATTAATCAGCAAGACTTGCTCATCCTTCAGTAGTACCATATAGCCAGTACAAAAGTCCAGTGGAGAGTGGAGGCTAGCAGTGGACTATCATGGCCTGAATGACGTCACACCACTGCTGAGTGTTACCATGTCAGACATGCTATAACTTCTATACAAACTGGAGTCAAAGGCAGCCAAATGGTATGCCACAGTTGACATTGCTAATGAGTATTTCTCAATCCCTTTGGCAGCAGAGTGCAGGCCACAGTTTGCTTTCACTTGGAGGGGTGTCCAGTACACCTGGAATCGACTGCCCCAGGGATGGAAACAGCCCTAACATTTGTCATGGGCTGTCCGGGAACAGAAGGAAGCTCCTGAATACCTGCAATCACTGTGTGGGGCAACACCATAGAGGAAGTTTTTGAGAAAGGGAAGAAGAAAATCTGAATTCTTCTGAAAACCAGTTTTGCCATAAAGCAATGTAAAGTCAAGGGACCTCCAGAGGAAATCCAGTTCGTATGAATACAATGGCAAGATGGACATCAACAGATCCCTATGGATGTGTTCAACAAAATTCTGCCATGTCTCCACCAACTAGCAAAAAAGTAAAGGCAAACTTTTTAGATATTGCTGAACAAGAGAAGTGGCCAGTGCTCTACCTCTATACTGAATCCTGGATGGTGGCAAATGCCCTGTGGGGGTGGTTACAGGAATGGAAGCAGAAGAACATCAAAACAACCAATCTGCTAGGATTGAAGTGGCTCAGGCAGATTTGGACTGGCAACTTAAAGGTGAATTATTTCTAGCTCAGTGGGCCCTCAGGCCATCAAGGAACAAATGCACCACATAGATGGGCTCAGGAACAAGGGGTGGACTTGACTGTGGATGCTATTCACAGGTTATCCAAGAATATGAACACCTACATGCAATAAGAGCCAAACGATCAAGTCCTCTTCGTATGGAGGGCGATGGCTGAAATATAAATATGGAGAGGCCTGGCAGATTGATTATATCACACTCCTACAAACCCGCCAAGGCAAGTGCCATGTGCTTACAATGTGGAAGCAACCACTGGATAGCTGGAAACATACCCTATGCCCCATGCAATCTCCTGAATCAGTGTCCTAGTTCTTGAAAAGTAAGTCCTGTGGCAATGTGGCTCTCGAGAAAAAATGGAATTCATTTCCAAAACAACCTCATAAACACCTGGGCATTGGCATTGAGTGGGTATATCACATCCTATGTCATGCACTAGCCTCTGGGAAAAAAGAACGATACAATGGCCTGTTAAAGACTGTATTGACAGCAATGGGTGCTGGGGCATTCAAACATTGGGACACATATTTAGTAAAAGCCACCTGGTTAGCTAACACTCGGGGATCTGCGAATTGAGCTTGTACAGCCCAATCAAACCTCTTCAATAATTTAGAAGTAGACAGAGTCCCTGTAAGTGCACATGAAAAACAAACTGGGCTAGAGAGACTGGGTTATTCTTGCCTTTGGCAAAGGAAAGCCCAACAGTGGGATTGCTTTTGCTTAAGGACCTGAATATGCTTGGTAGGTAATGTGGATGTGGATTTCCTGAACGTCATGAACATCCTGAAATCTGAATATCTACGAGTTTATGGGTCCCGATGAGATGCATCCCAGAGTCTTGAGAGAATTGGCTGAAGTAGTTGCCAAGCCACTCCCTATGATATTTGAAAAGTCAAGTGAATCCCTGGTGACTGGAAAAAGGTAAACATCACACCATTTTTAAGATGGGTAAAAAGGATGATTGCAAGAACTACCATCCTATCAGTCTCACCTCTGTGCCAGGGAAGATCATGGAGCAGATCCTCCTGGAAGCTATGCTAAGGCATGTGGAGGACAGGAGAACCAGCATGGCTTCACCAAGGGCAAATCCTGCTTGACCAACCTAGTGGCCTTTTATGATGGTGTCACTGCATCAATGGACAAGGGAAGAGCCACTGATGTCATCTATCTGGCCTTTAGTAAGGCCTTTGACACGGTCCCCCACAACATCCTTCTCTCCAAATGGAAAGATGGATTTGATGGGTGGACTATTCATGGATGAAGAACTGGCTGCAGGATCGAGTCCAGAGAGTGGTGGTCAATGGCTCCATTGTCTGGATGGAGATCGGTGATGAGCGGTGTCCCCCAGGGTCCGTGCTGGGCTGATACTCTTTAATACCATTCACAGTGGGGTCGAGTGCACCCTCAGCAAGTCGCTGGTGACACCAAAGTAGTGGACGTGTGGTCGACACACCAGAGGGAGGGATGCCATCAGAAGGACCTGGACAGGCTTGAGCAGTGGGCCCAGTGAACCTCATGAAGGTTCAACAAAGCCAATGCAAGATTGCACCTGGGTCGAGGCAATCCCTACCAAAACAGGCTGGGAGAAGAAGGATTGAGGAGCCGCTGAGAAGACTTGGAGACGGTGGATGGCAGCTGGATGAGCCAGCAATGTGCCTCGCAGCCCAGAAAGCCAACAGTATCCTGGGCTGCATCCAAAAAAGTGTGAGCCGCAGGGTGAGGGAGGTGATCCTCCCTTACTCTGCACTGGTGAGGCCTCACCTGGAGTGCTGCGTTCAGATGTGGAGTCCTCAGTACAGGACAGAAATGGAGCTGTTGGTAGTGGATCCAGAGGAAGCCACAAAAATGACCAAGGGATGGAACACCTCTCCTATGGGACAGGCTGAGAGAGCTGGGGTCTTCAGCCTGGAGAAGAGAAGGCTGCGAGGTAACCTGGAGTTGGCCTGTCGTACTAAAGGGGAGCTAAGGAAAGAAGGGGGCCAGCTTTAGCAGGGTTTTTGTTGGGATTAGAACAAGGGGAAAACGGCTTAAGCTTAAAGGAGAGGAGAGTAATTAACCAAATTTTTAGTTGGTTCCTAAGGCAGTGTTGTACAGGCCCAAGGCCCTTCCAATTTCCTCATTCCTACCAGGAGTGGCTACAGGGACCCAAAGGGCTGGAAAGGGAGACGAAATCAGGACAGTACCAAAATTGAACCAAAAGGGGTATTCCATGTCATATGACATCATGTGGAAGAAAGTTTTAAGGGGGTGGGAATTCATCAGACTTTGTTTCTGCTTTCCGGGGACTGCTGGGCATTGGTTGGAAGGTTGGTGAGCAAAATTGTTTGTTCATACAATATATATATTTTATATATTTGTCGTAACTATTTTTTTTTCCTGCCTCCCTTGTCTGTTGGCAGTAGGGTTTTGCGGGGTACGGCTGTGACGCAATAGGCCCTCCCCCTGTCTTGATAAAAGGGGGGGGACGTGAACGCCCGCTTGGAGGCGGAGACCGTACTAAGACATGAGTAAACCGCAAGTGGACGGAGTAACATAGATAAGGCGGTAAAGGTAATAAGTTTGCTGTTTCGTTGCAATAAACGCCATCCTGCCTAACCTCACATTGGTGTGCACGGGTGAGATGTTCCGGGTCCACAGCCGGGGACGGCGTGAACCCTGGCCGGGCCATAGGAAATGGAGGAACTAGGGCTTTCCTCGCGGGAAACAATTGTCTCTATTGGTGTTAAACGTTTTATCTTAACCCATGAGTTTCTACTTTTCTTTGTTTTTTTTATTCTTCCTTATCCCACTGGGAAGAGGGGAAGTGAATGGAACGGCTGTGTGTCCTTAGCCCCCTGCCAGGTTAAACCCAAGATACAGTAAGAACGTCCAGGTTAAAAAAGAATGAATTCTATGGAACCAGAACTGGATTCAGGAGTAAATACAAACCTGTGTATCATCTCTCATGCCCTAAAGAATGTTATGACCGATTGGCCCAAAGATTAAATTAAATAACTCCCGTTGGACAAATTTACATTGGTGGCCTATAAAGCAAGGAAATTATGTAAGTGTGTAACATCAAAACGCAAGATAGGTGATGTAATTAGAATGTAATGGAAAATTGGGGGACCTGAGCAAGGGTGGATTTGTCTTGTTCCATCTTGGGACAGAGTTGTTCATAGTGTTCTATTATGATGCTGTGTTTTGATTTTAGGGAAAAAACAAATGTTGAGAACACACCCGGGTTTCTATTGGTTGCCGAGCAGTGGATGTACCGGCCGAGGATGTTTTCGCTTTTCTCAGTTTCTCATACTGTCTTACCAGGCAAGGGGGGTGGGGGGCACAAGGAGCTGGGAGGGAAGGAACAGGGGACAGCTGACCCAAATTGGCCAAAGGGAATTCCAACCATTGACACATGTGGCAAAACCTATTAATCTGAGGCAAAGTTGGCCAAGGGGGGGGGCCACTGTTGGGAAATGGATGGACATGGGTCGGTGAGTGGTGAGTAACTGCATTTGAACACTTTTTTATTCATTTAGTCTATGATTGGGTTCCATCGGTTTACTTTGGGTCCCGGGAACCAGCTCTGGGGTTTATTGCTGTGCTTTCCTGGGAACTTGCAAGGTTCATCTTTCATTACCTTGGGGTTCCCGGTTTATAGGTACTTCCTATAAACCATAACCACTCAAATCATGTATTAGAACAGTTTATAACTTTCCAATCTCCACCCCTTATTCCCTTTGGACTATGCCTACAGAGTTTGTTACCAGTCCCTTTAGGGGCATACCTGTTCTGGCATGGGCTATGGCACGGCCAAAGTCCCTTCATGGTTGTTCCTCCTCCCGCATGGATTTATCTACCGGCCACGGTTTTGAAAAGTGGAGTTCTATAGAATCATTAAGGTTGGAAAGGACCTTAAAAACCATCTAGTCCCAACCAATCAAACCATGCCGGACAGCTTTAGTCCAGGTCACTCAGTAAGTGGAAGGGTGGGCCCCCTACCCCCTCCCCCCAACCCCCCCCGCCCCCCTTTTGGAATGGGCTCTGCATTGGCCACACATCCTGGGTTCCAATTTGGAGCCCCAATCCTTAACCCAGGCACATTTAAGGCACGCTAAATGCACAAGTTGATCATTTTCCTCCAATAGCTTCCAGGCCACTCTGTCCCACGGACCCACCTGCGGGAAAGGGGAGGGAGAAGGGAAAAAGGGTTAGGGAGATGAGCCCCCCTGGACAAAGGATAATGGTCAATGAGTAAGGAAAAATTGATTTACTAAATAAAGTGATTGGGGAAGGGGAGATAACAAATAATACACATGATTGGGAATTGAAGTAATAATTCAAAAAAGAGGAAGAGAGGGTGTCCAAAAACCAAACCCTTACAGATGTCGTAGGGGGAACAGCCCAGGGACATAGAGAGGACATCTCATTTACAACCCCAGGTCCGTTTTTATCTTTCCCTCTGAAATGGAAAATTGGAAAGAAAAAAAATGAAGGCCTTCTGGGAGTTGTTTCATTCTTCCAATACATAGACCACCAACCGGAACCTATCAACAGTCCATGGAACTGCAGTGATAAGCCCTTTTTAACTCCCAGGCACGGCATTGTATTATGATGCGGAATACCGATTTGGGGGAAAACCATAAAACCATGACCTTCCATCTTTATTCCACATCACCACATCATGCTGAATATATACATAAACCAACAAAAAATAAATAACATGCATTAAAAACCCACACACCCACATAAAAACATGGAATTAACTATGACTAACTCCCCCAACATCAAATTCCCCTTGTGCTACCACATTGAACACTCCAATTTTTCGGGATCACCCATCAAGTGGACCCAGGTCCCTGAGCAAAAACAGTTCCACAGAACAGATTGGGCCCTTGCCTGAAGCTGGGAAAACCAAGCAAACTTTTCCCAAATGCACTTTACTGTACTTCCTGGAACCTTATCTCCCTCTACGTTGTAGGGGAGGCAAGGAATTGGGCAGGAACCCATTCCGTTTATAGATCCGGGAATACTTACCAATTCAGGTGGCCTTCTGCCAAATGCCTTCTCCCAGTGCTTAAATGACTGGCCCACCCATTGCTTCAACATGTTCTTAGCAATCCATGTACCTTCGATTTTACCAGAAAGCTGGTGCCTGAATAGAGGAGTGATAAATTCCACTCACTGCTATGATTTGGCCAAGTATTTACAAGAGAATTTTTGAAACGATCCCATTTATTGACTCAATTTTGGTTCTGGAGTGCCATGTCGCCAATATGACTTGTTTCTCGGACCTAATATGGGTTTCAGGTGGGTAGCATGGGGTACTGCATATGTTTCGAGCCCCCAGTGGTTGCCTCAACCATGGTAAAAAAAGGGGGGGCCAAAACATAATGCTTACCATCGTGAGATTGGTCAAGGTGATATAATGAACCTGCCATGCCTCCCCATATTTATACTTTTGGGCCCATGGGTCCCCCCCAGAGGGTTGGTTCCATTCCCTTTGGCTTTTTTAATTGTGGGTGCATGTGTCACAGACCGAATGACCTGGGCAGTAGCGTCCCCATTATTTAAAGGTCCACCCCTTGATGGGAAGCCCATTTGTATGTTGCATCTCTTCCTTGATGGCCGAAGGTCATGGGCCCAACAAGATAAAAATAACTCCCCTTTGGTTGCCAGTCCAGGTCTAATTGAGCCACCTTAATTCCGGGGGGCCGCTTATTACCTGATGGTTATTTGCTTATCTACCTGTGGGTTATTTTCTTTTTTTCTTCTGTAAGGCCCGACTCTTGGGCACATGGCCTCTACATGATGCACCTTTACAACCAAATCCTTTTTGAGCCAACCCTGGGACCATCCAGCACCCCAGAAATCTGGAAATTAATTCTGTCCCTTCCTGGACTCAAGGGCATTAATGCAAGCTTGGCCAAGTGTCTACCAGTGGCTCATATTTCTGTGGTACGAGGTTCTAGAACCACTAAACACACAGTCCAGTAACGCTCCTGGCTGGGGCCGGGCCCCTCATTTTGTTACCTCTTGTGGTTTCCTTACTGTGAGTCATGGTCAGGGCTCTTACAGCTTTTTTTTCCTTGTCCTGCAGTAACTGGAGGACACCTTTTAGAAGGAGTTCACCTCAGTGGTTGATCTGTGTTGCTATTCTGTTACCTGTGCTTGCAGTGCAGGAGTGGGTTTTTATGCCACTTCTTCTAATTTTCTCCGTGCTCACGTCAGTAATTCCACAAGGCAATGCATGACATAGTCTTACTGTTGTCACTTTCTCGAATGAGAGGACATCTGCTTTTAATAGCTGATATTGGATGATACAGGTAGGTAGGAAATCAGTTTGATCAGCCCCTTCAGTAGACGGTTTTTATCATCCTGATTCTCATCAGGTGTCTCTGATGCCATCGCGGGTTCATTGGTTTCATCATGATTAAGCAAGGTACACAGTTGTTCCTCCATTATAAATTTCTGATTACTCTCCACTTCATTCAGTCTTCCAGTTACTTTCGAGATGGCTGAAATATAAGCTTGTGTAGGGGCTAAATGTTGATCAGTCATGAAGTCTAATAATCAGTTCAGATAAAAAGGATCTTCTCTCTCTCATACATTACTGCTAATGTACTGGCGTAATTTTCTGATGCAGTTCTTGTGAATATATGCCACATATTTGGTGTACACCTGACTCTCTCAGGATCATGCTCTTGGTTTGGATCGTCAGGAATAAATGCGCGGTCATGTAACATTTCCATCATGGCGTATTCTCTCAGATAATGGATGCCTTTTTCCATATCTGTCCATTCCTTTATCTCAGGCATCAGATCATCTTTGAATGGGTATTTTTCCTTTACGGCTAATAGCACTTGCTTCTAGAGTGTGAAGGCCTCATTCTGGCACGTACTAATACCTCTGGCAGTGGCTGAGTCTCTAGCAATGCTACCCAGTTGGTGAGCTTCTCTGCCACTGAGCAACACACTATTGGCCCCAGTGTCCTAACTTCCAAGTAACATCATGACAATGGGTTCATTTGGGTGCTGTACATAGCCTTCTCTTGATCGTCGAATTTCAGTCATATTCTGAGGTCGGGTAGTAGTAATGGTGACAGTGTCTTCCTCACTCTCTTCTCCTTGTCTTTTAGTTTTTGCTGTTGCCTTATGCAGTGTCACTGACAGTGGTCTTGTTGAGGGCTCCTCCCCTAGGCCTTCTTCCTCTTCTTCCTCCTCTTCTTTTCATTCTAAACATGACAACCCAGTCTTGTTGATACAGTAGGGGGAAGGGAAGCCATCCAGAGGGACTAGAAAGGCTGGAGAAGTGGGCCCATGTGAACCTAACGAGGTTCAAGAAGGCCAAGTGCAAGGTGCTGCGCTTGGGTTGGGGCAACCCCAGGTATTTATACAAACTCGGAGAAGAACCCCTTGAGAGCATCCCTGCAGAAAAGGACTTGCAGGTCCTGGTGGACAAGAAGCTGGACATGAGCCAGCAGTGTGCGCTTGCAGCCTGGAAGGCCAACTATATCCTGGGCTGCATTAAAAAAGGAGTGTCCAGCAGGGAGAGGGAGGTGATTGTCCCCCTCTACTCGGCTCTTGTGAGGCCCCATCTGGAGTCCTGTGTCCAGGCCTGGGGCCCCCAGTACAAGAAAGACACAGAGCTCTTGTAACGAGTCCAGAGGAGGACCGCTAAGATGATCAGAGGGCTGGAGCACCTCTCCTATGAAGAAAGGTTGAGGGAACTCGGCTTGTTTAGCTTTGAGAAGAGAAGACTGGGGAGACCTCATTGTGGCCTTCCAGTACTTGAAGGGAGCATATCAACAGGAGTGGGAACGACTGTTTACATGGCTGGATAGTGATAGGATAAGGGGGAATGGTTTTAAACTGAGACAGGGGAGATTTACGTTAGATATTAGGAGGAAGTTTTTCACCCAGAGGGTGGTGAGGCACTGGAACAGGTTGCCCAAGGAGGTTGTGGATGCCCCATCCCTGGAGGCATTCAAGGCCAGGCTGAATGTGGCTCTGGGCAGCCTGGTCTAGTGGTTGGCAACCCTGCCCACAGCAGGGGGGTTGAAACTAGATGAGCGTTGTGGTCCTTTTCAACCCAGGTCATTCTACGTTTTTATGGTTTTATGATTCTATGAACACCCGTTTCCATATTTGTCTTTCCACAGAGGCAACTGACCTCAGTATTCCCTCTGATTGATCTGGTTGAGCCACTGTTTTAAGTTCGGAGACTCTCTCTCTCTAGATTAGTAAACTCTCTCTTTTGGCTTGGAGATTCTCTCTCTCAGTTTGTACTTTCTCTCCCTCAGCTTGGCGATTTTCCCTTTTGGCTTCAAGACTTTCTTTCTCAGATCGGAGACCTTCTCCCCCAGTTCGGAGACTCTCTTCATTCGGAGACTTTCTTTCTCGACTCGAAGATTCTCTCTCTTAGTTTGGACTCTCTCCCTTTTGGTCTGGAGACTCTCCCTCTCGGTTCTGAAACTCTCTTCATCGGCTCAGAGACTCTCACCCTCAGTTTCAGAGACTCTCTTGGAGACTCTCTCAGTTTGAAGATTCTCCCTCTCGGTTTGATGACTCTCCCTTTTGGCTCGGAGACTCTCTCCCTCTCCGGGATAGTATTAAATAAGGTCCGATAAGCGTAAGCCAGGCCCCAAATAATTTGTGCCTCCTCAGATCTAACCGAGCCACAACATCCCTGTCTTAAATACTGCCTTAGATTCTCAGGATCTTGCAGGTGTTCAGGAGTAAAATTCCATGACACTGGGGATGCCCGTTTCTCTAAGGTCTCTCCCAAGTCCCTCCACACTCCCTGCCACTCAGTATTCTCTGGCTTTGGGGAAGGCTTCCTCCAGGTATTCTATATACTGATACTGAGTAAGATGATGTAGAATGCGTTCAGGGAGACTGACTACATGATCATTGATTGAACATTTCAAAAATGTATAAGGCATTCAAGGAAGAGACTGGAAGCCTGTTTATAAATCACGTGTTCTGTAATATTAGTAACTCCCTCTGGGGTGTAACTTTCAGTGTTTAAACCATACCACATTGTATGCAAGCACCAGATAGGTGTTTCCACCAGTGCTTCTATTTTTTTATATATGCATACAGCTCCAAAGAGCAGAGTGGCATACTTAATAAAGGTCCAGTATGTTCTAAGTACTAAAATCCAGATCGTGATGAAATGTAATCCCTTAAAGAACTATTTTAAAAATTCAGTTTTTGTCTCCTTACAAAACCCAGTTGGCATGGTGCCAAAAACAACAACAAAATTGGCAGTATTCCTAGAAAGTTGACAGGATGCCCAGAAACTAAGGCCTGCAGAGTACAGATAAGGTTTCTAAGTTCATTTCCTGGCCAGTGCACCAAAATTGCCATAGTTAGGCCTCGTTCAGCTTAATTCTGTGTCAAGGGGGCAAAGGGATCTACGAACTCATGCACTGGGAAGGGGGAGGTGAAGGGAAAAGGTAGGAAGACAGGCCTGGATGAAGGATAACAGCAGCAACAAGCTAGGGAAAAATGTGATTTACTAAATACAGTAGCGAAATGTGAGATAACACAGTGTAATACAATATGATTGGAATTGAAGCTAATAAATCAAATGAAATGAGGAAGAGTTTTTGAAAACGAAGTCCTTACTCTAATGCTGTAGGCGAGATGGTCAGGGAGTACAGACAGTCTCATTACTCCCAGTCAGTTTTATCTTTCCTTCTGAATGGAAAACGGAAATGGAAAAATGAAGTCTTCTGAGAGTTGTAGTTCATTCTCTTCTGAGACCAATATCGACAATTCACAGAACTGCAGCATTAACCTTTTAACTCCCAGTGCACTGAATGATGTTATGACGTAGAAGACTGGAATTAGAAGATCAGAGGGCTGAAGAACCTTTCCTATGAAGACAGGCTGAGAGAGCTGGACTTGTTCAGCCTGGAGAAGAGAAGGCTCAGGGGAGACCTGACAGTGACCTTCCAATACTTAAAGGGAGCTTATAAGTAGGAGGAAAATCAACTTTTTACATGGGTAGATAGTGATAGGACAAGGGGGAACGGTTTTAAACTAAAAGAGGGGAGATTTAGATTAGATGTCTGGGGGAAATTTTTCACTCAGAGGCCGGTGAGGCACTGGAACAAGTTGTTCAGCGAGAGAAATTGTGAATATTCATCCCTGGAGGTGTTCAAGGCCAGGTTAGATGAGGCCCTGGGCAACTGAATCTGGTGCCTGATTTAGTGGTTAGCAATCCTGCCAATGGCAGGGGGGTTGGAACTTGATGATATTTGAGGTCCCTTCTAAGCCAAGCCATTCTATGATTTTATGAATTAGATTCACAACACACACCAATATAAGAATTTTGGTTATGCAAGGATATTCCAAAAACTCAGGAGCCATTGTAACACAGCAGGACACAGCTATCCTTAAGGTGAAAGGGGAGATGCCATTCTTTATTTCCCCCACAAAGTGACTCCCAGAGGAGAAGAGGAGGAAAGTGTAATTATTAATTGCCTTCATAAGATCCCAGAGTAATGGGATGGCAGCAATGCAGGGCCCAAATACCAAGCTCAAAGCCAGTGCTTTTATCATAGTTCTCCCAGGCAAAACAAACAAACAAACAAACAACAACAACAAAAAACCCAGCAAAGTGATAAACAGTACAGCAAAATGCAAGAGCTGAAATCAGCCATTAAGAAGTCTTGGAATTTGATGCACATCAAGAGAGGGAGCATGTCACAGAGCAGATAAGGGAACAAATAAACCAATATCAAGAACAGACAAAGTAACACTGTGACCAGCAACAGCAAGTAACAACTTGTCAAGTAATAACTGAACAGATCATCATCTTGAACCTCTTGAGCCTCATGTTGGGTGCCAAAATAGACCACGGTGGGTTGACCCCAGCCAGCAGCCAACAGTTACTGAGAGAAGACAAATGCCATAACCACAAATACCTCTCCTCTTCATGTCTCCAAGCTTTTATTGCTGAACACAACATCATACGTTAAGAAATATCCCTTTGGTCAGTTTTGGTTAGCTGTCCTGATTGTGTGCCTTCCCAACCTCTTGTGCACCCTCAGCCTACTTACTTCTGCCTCACAGCAGAGTGGAAAAAAGGAGAAAAAAGAAGGAAAGCTGGACAGTGTTCAAACATTACTCAGCACTAACCAAAATACTGGTGTGTTGTCAACGCTTTTTTAGTCAAAATCCAAAACACAGTGCCATAAGGCTACTATGAAGAAAATAAACTCCATCCCAGACAGACCCAGTATACATTGCAAAATTCAGCATTTTGATTACATTAAAAGCTAATTATAGTGAAAGAAAACTGCTAGTGCTATGCACTTTTTATTAAACAGTTTTAGTCTAAACTATGAAAACACGTTATTATTTTTTTTTTTAAAGAAAAAGAATAACCTGCACATTTCCCTGAAAGACATTAGTAACAACAGCAAGGTGTCATTCTACCACCACCCACATTTGTATTTTTAGTGTCGTTACTAATTCCAGCTTTTTCACAGAGTAGGAAGACTGGAAAGAGTTGGTAACCAATTTAAATATATATAATTGTTTGCTAACTAGTGCTATCCTCTACCTGTTCATGGAAATAATATATTGATTTTTTTTTCCTTCTTTCCCTGACCCCTCGGATCTAGTAGCTTCTCTCTCAAAGAAAAGCATGTGTGCTAGCCAAAAGCTTCTCTTGCCAAATACACAATTCATTCAAGTGTTTGGTTGTTGCTTTGTTTTTTTTTTTTCCTGCCTATATTCCTCTGTGCATGACAACTCCAAAGTAGTTAGTCTTAGAAATAATTAGTAAAAGATGAATCAATGCAAACATTACTTTATGGTGCATTTTAACTCTCACAAACAGGAATTTTCAAGTAAAAATTTGAACAGAAGAGCTCAAACTTACGGTGGCAGTATCTCTGCAGCCATGAATATTTTCTCCACCAATTCTGAAAGTATACTGAGTAGATGTGCCAAATTAGTGTTCACATCTTCATTTTTTTCTAATTTTGAGGGATTTAACTAAAGCAAAAAGGAAAAAATATTAAATCTCTTCTCTTGAATAGAGCTCCATATAGGGCTGCTCTGAAAGTAATGCCTCGTATTTTATTATGTTGGCCCACAACGTCAGAGGCATTGTGGTATGGCAGTAAAGGTTGAACCTTCCTGTCAACATTCCATTACACTTTGTTGTTGTGCAGCAGATGACAGCAGAGGGAGAGTATAACAAAATGGTGTCTGACATGGAAGTGCATATGAAGCAAAGGTCTGTCATTGAATTCCTTCATGCAGAAAAAATTGCATGCATTGACTTTCATCAACGCTTGCTCAATGCTTATAGAGACCGAACAGTGGATGTTAGCACAGTGAGGCAGTGGGTAGTGTGTTTCAGCAGTGGTGACAATGATAGTGGGTCTTGGTCACTGATGATGAAAATGCACAGCTGATACTGGTGACTATGTTGAAAAATAGTGTTTTGTAGCTGAGAATTTGCTCTATCAAATAGCATTATTGTGCTCTTTGTATCTGTTATAGTTTCCATTGAAATAAATAGGAGGCATTACTTTCAGAGCAACCTACATATAATTTGACAACATTACACACTGATTAACATTTCAAACTAAACTAAATATTCTACTGCAGTACACATCTCAGACTTCTACAGAGATTGCAATTCTGGTTCAAGGAAACTAATATGAAAAAGCAACATTTTTAAGTTCTAGTGTGCTCTGCTTTTAAATGTACAGACATTTAACATTAACCATAAATACCTATCATAACTACCTACGTTTATCATTTTTTAAGGGACGTATATTTTTATATACTTTAGTCCAATTTTCTGAGGACCCTTCATCCTTTCCATAATTAAAAATGTCCCCCACAACATTCCAGTGGAGAAGCTGGCTGCCCACGGTTTGGATGGGCATACGCTCCGCTGGGTGAAACGGTGACTGGATGGCCGGGCCCAAAGAGTTGCCGTCAATGGAGTTAAATCCAGTTGGTGGCCGGTCATGAGCGGTGCCCCCCAGGGCTCAGTACTGGGGTCACTTCTATTTAACATCTTTATTAACGATCTTGATGAGGGGATTGAGTGCACCCTCAGTAAATTTGCAGACGACACCAAGTTGGGAGGGAGTGTTGATCTGCCAGAGGGGAGAAAGTCACTACAGAGGGACCTGGATAGACTAGATCAATGGGCCAAGGTAAACTGCATGAGTTTTGATAGGGTCAAGCGTCGGGTCCTCCCCTACAGGCTTGGGGAAAAGTGGCTGGAAAGCTGCCTGATGAAAAGGGACCTTGGTGTACTGATGGACAGTCAGCTGAATATGAGCCAGCAGTGTGCCCAGGTGGCCAAGAAGGCCAATGGCATCCTGGCTTGGATCAGGAATGGTGTGGTGAACAGGAATAGGGAAGTCATCCTGCCCCTGTACTCAGCACTGGTGAGGCCTCACCTCTAGTACTGTGTTCAGTTTTGGGCATCTCAGTACAGAAAGGACATGGAGGTGCTGGAGCAGGTCCAAAGAAGGGCAACAAGGCTGGTGAAGGGCTTGAAGAATATGCCCTATGAGGAAAGACTGAAGGAACTGGGGCTGTTTAGTCTGGGGAAAAGGAGGCTGAGGGGAGACCTTATTGCTCTCTTCCAATATCTGAAAGGTGCTTACAACGAGAGCAGGGCTGGTCTCTTCTCACTGGTGACAGGTGACAGGACGAGGGGAAATGGCCTCATGTTGCGCTGGGGTAAGTTTAGATTGGATATCAGGAAAAACTTCTTTACAGAAAGGGTTGTTAAGCACTGGAATAGGCTCCCCAGGGAGGTGGTTGAGTCACCATCCCTGAATGCATTTAAAAACCATTTGGATGTGGTGCTCAGGGACATGATTTAGCGGAGAGTTATTAGTTAGGGTAGTATGGTTAGGTTGCCGTTGGACTTGATGATCTTTAAGGTCTTTTCCAATCTGAGCAGTTCTATGATTCTATGATTCTATAATTATGTTGAAGTGAAACAGAAGTTAGGAGTGTATTTTTAGAAAGAAATAGAATCTACAAAAAGGAGTTAATATAGAGGAGTTTTAAAATAAAACCGTGATCAGACACTGACTTCTGGAATATCTAGAGCTTACCACAAATTTATGTTAGGCCATTCAGTAACTGTACAAAATAACCTACAATTGCTAAAGAATAAATACATAACTTAAAGAAATTTGAGTTAAACTTTTTAAAAGTGATATTATGAACATTGTTCAAGCCAACATTTAAAAAAAAATCTCAATCAGTTCAGTATCTGTATTTCTCATGTAAATGAAATTATTTCTGAAAGATTGATGAATAAATGCTTCCAAAGCAAATAACACATAACTACTAGTAGGTCATTTCAACAAATCAAAATGTTTTAAAAAATATATAGTTCAAGGTATCACCTCACAGGACTGCTTGCTCTCCATTATCTTTAATATACAGTCTTTCAGTGCATGGTGAACAAAATGTGTTGCTGTCGCTTTCATGTATTGCTCCATAAGTGTACTTGCTAAAGTGGTGGCACGAAACAAAGTAGTAGCTTCAGCTGAAAAAGAAAGAAAAAAGGAGATGAAATTGAAAAGTCAGGAAAAGGAGACAAAAATAAAAGCAGAGGAAAAATATGTTGTGTTCAGTTTGATATATCCTTTAGTTAAGGGAGGAGATAGATACAAAGACATGGGAGCCCTTCTCTCCTCAGAGTTTCAGTAAATGTTGGCGTAATTAGTACAGTACCTTCCATACTTATTTCCTTGTCATTTAGTGATCGTAACAATAGAGACTCGAGCTTTTCATGAAGAAAAATCTTCAATAAAATGCCAGCTAAGAGTGTTCTATCCTGTCCACAAACATGTGATAAAGCATAGACTACGTGAAGCTCTTTCTGAAGTATGATCTGAAAGAAAAACAAAATAATGTTCGGAAACTTCTAACATAACAGCTTTGTAAAAACTGATATTTTACATCTATAGTGACATATGGATATCACTACAAATACTACTTAATGTATATTAGTGTCATTGAAATCTCTCTAACAACTAAAAAAAAAAATTGACAGAAACTGCAGTAACAAACTTATTACCTCTTTAAACTCACTATACTCTTCTTCTGGCATGATCTTCTCCATAGAATATCGTGCTCGAACACGCAAAGATCCTGGCTCAATACCCTTTAGTGGTATATAGGAACTGAGTTGAAACCACTCATCTGTTGCATGTCCTTTCTGTAATCGGCTTAATTGGCAACGCATAAACACTTCAAGAAAAAAGCATTAAGTAGGTTATCTCCAGTAGAACAGTGCTAGTATTGAATAAAAATATATATTTTTTCAGCATGTCATCTTGTTTAATCAAAAGTGTATTAAGAAAAATAATTAAAATTTGTGCCATCAAATATATTGACCCCTTGATGATTTAGAACTCCTGTAAACTGATGCTGAAATATAAAACGATGTAAATAGCATATACATATACATTCCTAAATGCAACATATATTAATATAGTTTCCTTTGTAACACCCAAATAGTGGAAAAAGTAAAACACAAAACACTCACACAAAAAGCCATGCAACACAAAACTACCTGGCAAACCTAGGCAGCAATCAGAAAATTAAAACAGGTAGTGTGATTAGAATTTACTGTCCTCTTTAAAGCCTTGGATTCATATTTCCATCAGTTCTGCTCTTGAGCTGCTTATTTATAACTTATATAACTTATTTATTATTAGCATTACTACATATTTCACAAATGTTGCCACATGTATTTCTTTAATACTTAGGAAATCCCAGGTTAAGCCTGTAACAGTATATACAAGCTATATAATAAAGCATTCCCGGACAGCTTACTGCCCAAATAATGACAAAAATCAACCCAAGAATGACAGAATCATTAATTCACTTTTTTGTGGTGTTGGTACCTAGTTACCAAGCAGTGACTTGCACCAGCTTATTCAACCGTAATTGAAAGTCTGGTCTGACAGCTGAGTCGTAAGCTGCAGAAGTTACAACACTGGCCATTCTAAAATAAGCAAATGCTCTCCTGAACTCAGTGGGCATCACACAGGAAGGGCGCACACTTGCAGAGACAACATTCAACCTATGTAATATCCACAGTGTTTCAAGAGACGATACACAATTTCAGTATCGCGTTTAGCTTGTCAGACAGTCCGGAAATTCCAAGAAAGCACCCTTTTTATGCATCTCTTTATGCAATCTACTTTATCTCAATACTTCACATAAAAATAAATATAAAATTAAATAATAATAGAAATACCACACCACCAACAGCCCCAAGAAAAAAAAAAAAAAAAAAAACAGAAAACACACCATCACACACAAACTACACCACACTTCTTTTTCACTTTTCCACAAATTAATGGTTTTCCATAGCACTTCCTCATATCCTCCCCCACCTGCATGGATCAGTACCTCAGCTGTTAGAATTAAACATTCTTCAGTTCAAGAGAGAATATACAGTGGGTACACACCAGGTCCCATTCTGTGGTTTTACAGGAGTGACCATGGAGAGGATATGAGGAAGTGGGATGGAAAAAAACACCTAGATGCTAGAGGAACAGGTGCATGAGTTGCAATGAAAATCAAAGACAAAAGAGGATTCTTCCAGGAAAATGGCCACTCCAGTTTCCAGTGGAAAGTTCCCCCAGAGTAGATGGTCTGAGACTGATAAGGAGCCTTCTGGGTAGCATTCATGACAAGTGAGTAATGAATACAATAACCAGGACTAGAGGGACCCTACCTTCAGCCAGGTGGAGGAAAGGGACAGTCAGATTTGCTGAGCTGTGCAGACTCAATGGCCTAGCACGTCAGAACTATAGGAACATAAAGCTCCAGCAGTTGTAAAAAGACAGAACCCATCTATATTTCTAGAGTGACAGGGGGATCCCAAGAGCAAACTGTATGGGAGGCTGAAGTGAGCCTAATCAGAAATGAGTGGCAAAAGCACCCCATTGTGACCAGCCCAGAGGCTCCATGCATCCCTGGCATAGATTATCTCAGGAGAGGGTACTTGAAGAACCCAAAAGGCTACCGGTGGGCTTTGGTATAGCTGTCTTGTAGACAGAAAATTAAGCAGCTGTTTACCTAGTCCAGTCTCTCAGAGGACCCTTCTCTTGTGGGGTTGCTAAGGGTAGAAGAACAGTAGGTGCCAATCACTACCACAACAGTGCAATGGAGGCAATATAAAATCATAGAATCATAGAATCACCAAGGTTGGAAAAGACCCACAGGATCACCCAGTCCAACCATCCATTCTGTTCAGAGGGAAAGATAAAACTGACTGGGAGTCACGAGACTGCCCTCTTTGTTCTCTGTGCTCCCTGACTGTCTCGCCTACAGCATTAGAGCAAGGACTTTGGTTTTGGAAACTTTCTCTCATTTGATTTGATGTACTAGCTACAATTCCAATTATATTGTATTATGATGTATAATCTCACATTATGCTACTATATGTACTAAACTAAGTTTTTCCCTTAGCTCGTTGCCTCTGTTTTCCTCATCTTGACCCATCTTCCTACCTTTTCCCTTTCCCCCTACCCTTTTCTGGGGCATGGGTCCATGGGTCCCTTCACCAATTTGTCACAGAACTAGGCCAAACCGTGACACGTGGGCTGATCCAGACTGTCCTGAAACAGAGGGAAGCTTCTGAACACCTGCAGCATATTGATGAAATCATTGTGTGGGGTAACACAACAGAGGAAGTTTTTCAGAAAAGGAAGAAAATAATCCAAATCCTTCTGAAAGCTTGTTTTGCCATAAAGCAAAGTAAGATCAAGAGACCTCCACAGGAGATCTAGTCCATAGGAATAAAATGGCAAGATGGACATCATCAGATCCCTATGGATGTGATCAACGAAGTGACTATGTCTAAAGAAACTATCAGAAAGGAAACACAAGTTTTGTTAGGTGTTGTCTACTTTTAGAAAATGCATGTTCTGAATTGCATTCTGATTGTATTCTCTCTATCAAGTGACTTTGAAGCAATGCAGTTTTAAATGGAGAACTGAGCAACAGTTCAGACTTTGAAGAAATTAAACAGGAGATAAGTCATGAAGTAGCCCTTGGGCAAGTCCAGGCAGAACAAGATGAGAACAAGATGTAAAAAACATGCTGTACACCTCAGGCAAGGAGAATGGCTCAACCCAGAGCCTCTGGCAGACTGTATAATAAACTACCAGAGAATGAGAAAAAAAATATGCTTTGTTCACTCATGGGTCCTATCTTATTTTGAGAACTCATCAGAGGTGGAAGGCTGCAGTCTGCAGTCATACACAAGTTGCAGAAGCTACTGAAGGTAAAGGTGAATTGAACCAACTGGCAGAAGAGAAAACCATCCACCTGGCTTCAGATACTGCTGAATGAGAGAAGCGGCCAGGTGGTCTACCTCTATACTGACTCCTGGATGGAGGCAAATGTCCTACGATGATGGCTACAGCAATGGAAGCAGAACAACTGGCAGCACAGAGGCAAAACCATCTGGGCCGCTGCATAGAGACAAGATATTGCTGCCTGTGTAGAAAACATGGTTGTGAAAGTGTCACATACATGTTCACATACCCAAGATTGGCTTAGGTAGATTTGGACTGGAAACATAAGGGTGAATTATTTGAAGCTCAGTGAGCCCTCAGGCCATCAAGGAACAAATGTACCATATAGATGGACTCAGGATTGAGGCGTGGACTCCACTGTGGATGCTATTGCACTTCTCTGGGAGAAGCTGGCAGCCCGTGGCCTGGACAGGTACACTCTTTGCTGGGTAAAGAACTGGCTGGAGGGCTGGGCCCGGAGTGTGATGGTGAATGGAGTTAAATCCAGCTGGCAACCGGTCACGAGTGGTGTTCACCAGGAGTTGGTACTGAAGCCTGCCCTCTTCAGTATTTTTATTGATGAACTGGATGAGGGCATTGAGAGCACCCTCAGTAAGTTTACAGATGACACCAAGTTGGGAGGAAGTATGGATCTGCCTGGGGGAAGGAAGGCCCTACAGAGGGATCTGGACAGGCTGGATCGCTGGGCTGAAGCCAATGGGATGAGGTTCAACAAGACCAAATCCCAGGTCCTGCTCTTTGGCCACAACAACCCCAGGCAACGCTACAGGCTTGGGGCAGAGTGGCTGGAGGACTGTGAAAAGGAAACGGACCTGGGGGGGTTGATGCTTTGCTGAATATGAGCCAGCAGTGTGCCCGGGTGGCCAAGAAGGCCAACGGCATCCTGGTTTGTGTCAAAAATAGTGTTGCTAGCAGGAGCAGGGAACTAATTTTCCCTCTGTAGTCAGCTCTGGTGATACTGCACCTCGAGTACTGTGTTCAGTCTTGGGCCCCTCACTACAAGAAAGACATCGAGGCCCTGGAGCGTGTTCAGAGAAGGGCAACGAAGCTGGTGAGGGGTCTGGAGCACAAGTCCTATGAGGAGCGGCTGAGGGTGCTGGGATTGTTCAGTCTGGAGAAGAGGAGGCTCAGAGGTGACCTTATCGCTCTCTACACCCACCTGAAGGGAGGTTGTGGTGAGGTGGGTGTCAGCCTCTTCTCTCGTGTAACTGGTGATAGGACTAGAGGGAATGGCCTCAAGTTGCACTAGCGAAGATTCAGTCTGGACGTTGGGAAATACTTCTCTGAGACAGTGGTCAGGCACTGGAACAGGCTGCCCAGGGACGTAGTGAAGTCAACGTCCCTGGAGGTGTAGGCAATGAGGAACATAGTTTAGTGAGCATGGTGGTGATGGATCAGTGATTGGACTAGATGATTTTAGTGGCCTTTTCCAACCTTAATGATTCTATGAAAAGGACAACAAATTTCACAGAGAAAGGTTTCAAACAGATTAAAGAAATTAACAAAACATTTTACAGAGCAGATTAATACTAAGTGCTTCTCTTTCCTCATTTTGCTTTTCTTTTTCTTTTTGTCTATGTGATCCCAGTATAACATAATAGGTGTTCTGGAATAGAGCTACAGAAGTCATCAGCTGTGCAGTTTGCTACTAAAAAACATGCCAGTTCTTATTGTGAAAAAGTGAATGCACTCAGTAACATACATCCAAAACATTCAGCTTTATGATAAGTGCAGAGCATACTTAACTTTCTTGTAACCATGTTTGATAAGAGCAATGAAAATTGCACAAAATATCCATTGTTGCAATATGAATGCTTCTTTTACAAAAAAATACTTACATATATCTGGATCTTTACTTTTCTTTGTTTTGTTACTAAGACTTATCTCAAATCTATTAATATCACACGAAAGATCACTAGGGGAAGAGACAGAAAGCCTTGATTATTAACACTATACTTGATCAACATTTAAATTTATTCTAAAGTTATTTCAAACCTGACTTCTCATGATCAGCTAGACATATTAACAAAGATACTTAGGTGCATACATAAAATTCTACCCATGCATGTGTGGTTGAAAGGTGGCTGCTATATAGCCATGCATACAGTATTATGTTCCCAACATTAAGACGACATCATTGAAGAAGAGACAGGTATTAGTTGTAGGTGATTTCTCCCTACAGGAAACTGAACATCCAATATGCCAAGCAGAAACTCTTAGAGAAGTCTGCTGTCTTCCTGGGGCTCAGATGAGGGACGTCACTGGGAAACTACCTAGCCTGGTACAGCTGTCAGACCACAACCCCTTACTACTTTTCCATACAGGGAGAGATGAAGCAGCTACGTTTATCAATGGTACAGATGATGGAATCGAGTGCACCCTCAGCAAGTTTGCAGATGACACCAAGCTAAGCAGTGCAGTTGATACATTGGAGGAAAAGGAAGCCATCCAGAGGGATCTGGAAAGGCTGGAGAAGTGGGCCCATGTGAACCTAACGAGGTTCAAGAAGGCCAAGTGCAAGGTGCTGCGCTTGGGTTGGGGCAACCCCAGGTATTTATACAAACTCGGAGAAGAACCCCTTGAGAGCATCCCTGCAGAAAAGGACTTGCAGGTCCTGGTGGACAAGAAGCTGGACATGAGCCAGCAGTGTGCGCTTGCAGCCTGGAAGGCCAACTATATCCTGGGCTGCATTAAAAAAGAGTGCCAGCAGGGAGAGGGAGGTGATTGTCCCCTCTACTCGGCTCTTGTGAGGCCCCATCTGGAGTCCTGTGTCCAGGCCTGGGGCCCCCAGTACAAGAAAGACACAGAGCTCTTGTAACGAGTCCAGAGGAGGACCGCTAAGATGATCAGAGGGCTGGAGCACCTCTCCTATGAAGAAAGGTTGAGGGAACTCGGCTTGTTTAGCTTTGAGAAGAGAAGACTGGGGAGACCTCATTGTGGCCTTCCAGAACTTGAAGGGAGCATATCAACAGGAGGGAGAAAGACTGTTTACATGTGTTGATAGTGATAGGACAAGGGGGAATGGTTTTAAACTAAGACAGGGGAGATTTACGTTAGATATTAGGAGGAAGTTTTTCACCCAGAGGGTGGTGAGGCACTGGAACAGGTTGCCCAAGGAGGTTGTGGATGCACCATCCCTGGAGGCATTCAAGGCCAGGCTGAATGTGGCTCTGGGCAGCCTGATCTAGAATCATAGAATCATAGAATGGCCTGGGTTGAAAGGGACCACAATGATCATCCAGTTTCAAGCCCCCTGATATGTGCAGGGTCACCAACCACTAGACCAGTGACCTAGACCAGGCCATTCTATGATTCTGTGATACATATGGGTAATGGGCTATGGGTAAAGGGACTTCAGTGCCTTGGGACGACAGCCGAAGGAATTGAATGTGCAGCTCATCTTTTCTTCTTCTCTGTTTTGGGTAAGGATATGGGAACCAATCAAAGGATCTTATCTTTAAATACCTAGCTTCATGGCAGGTGCTGTTGCCAGAACTTGGGTTTTTTGGAAACCAAATGGCCTACATGGTACCAGGTTTGTGGGCACTGGATGGGGTTTGCCTTTCTCAAACAGGGAGAAGGGTCCTTGGGGAAAAGCTGGTGGGACTCATTGGGAGGGCTTTATAATAGGTTTGAAGGGGGACGGGGAACAGCAAGCCTTCCTGTGATGAGGTGTGATATGGCATAGCTAGATTAGAGGAACAGGGTGCTAGCAGGGGCCTTTTGGAGGACCCATTTCCTTGAGAGGGGCTGGCAACACTGCACATATGAAATCCTGATGACGAGGCAGGGATTGCTGGGGCAACAGGAGAAGGCAATGGGGAAAATCAATGGAAACACTTAAATGGAATTAAGGAGTTATCCTTTAAAGAAGTGACAAGATCAGCTGCCCCACTGAAGTGCCTCTATACCAATGCAGACAGCTTGGGAAACAAACAGGAAGAGCTGGAAGCTACTGTACTGCTTGAAAACCACGATATAGTTGCGTCGCCGAAACCTGGTGAAATGATTCCCATGACTGGATTGTGGCTATTGATGGCTACAAGCTGTTCAGAAGGGACAGGCGAGGAAGGAGAGGAGGAAGTGCTACTATCTACATCAGGAAGGGAATAGAATGTTTAGAGCTGTACTTAAAGAGTAGTCATGAGCTAGTTGAAAGCCTGTGGGTGAAAGTTAGAGACTAAGGCAGCAAAGGGAGTCTTGTGATCGGTGTCTACTAAAGGCCACCTGATCAAGAGGAGCCTGTCGATGAGGCCTACCTGCAACTACAGGAGGCGTTGCGATCACAAGTGCTCGTCCAGCTGGAGGACTTCAACCACCCAGACATCTGCTGGAAAAGTAGCACAGCAAGCTGCAGGTGATCCAGGAGGCTCCCGGAATGCATTGAGAATAACTTCCTGAGCCAAGTAATAGATGGCCCCACAAGGGGGAATTCAGTACTGGACCTGCTGCACACCAATGTAAATGAACTGATTGGTGTCATCAGGATTGGAGGCTGCCTGGGCTGTAGTGACCATGCTATGGTTGAATTCATTCTCCGGAGGGACATGAGACAGGTGAAGAGTAAAATTAGGAAGCTAAACTTTAGGAAAGCTAACTTCCAGCTTTGTTAGTCAACAAAGCACCCTGATAAACTGTTCTCATGGGCAAGGGTGCAGAGCAGAGCTGGCAGATTTTTAAGGAAACTTTCTTCAGGGCACAAGAGCTCTCCATCCCCAAGTGTAGCAAGTCAGGAAAGGAAGGCAAGAGACTGGCATGGCTAAATGGGAACCTGCTGGTCGAACTGAAGAGCAAGAAGAAAATGCACAGGCAGTGGAAACAGGGACGAGTACTGTGGGAAGAGTATAAGGAAGCTGCTATGCTGTGTAGGGATGAGGTCAGGAAAGCCAAGGCCCAGCTTGAAGTGAACTTGGCAAGGGATGCCAAGAAGAACAAGAAAGGCTTCTACAGGTACCTCAACCAGAAAAGGAAAGTCCAGGAAGCCGTACCCCCCCCCCTCCCCCTCCAGTGAGTGACACAGGCAGGCTGGTAATAACAGACAAGGAGAAGGCTGAGGTCCTTAACAACTTTTTAGCCTCGGTCTGCCCTGATAACTGCTCATCACACAGCCCTCAAACATTTGGTTTGTCAGGAGGGGATTGGGGAAGCAATGTCCCTCCCACTGCAAGCAAAGATCAAGTTCGTGACCACCTGAGGAATCTGAACATCAGAATTTGGGACCCGATGAGATGCATCCCAGAGTCTTGAGAGAATTGGCTGAAGTAGTTGCCAAGCCAATCTCGTGATATTTGAAAGGTTGAGGCAACAGATGAAGTCCCTGGGTGACTGGGAAAAAGGTAACATCACCTCATTTTAAGATGGGTAAAAAGGAGGATGCAAGAACTACCATCCTATCAGCTCACCTCTGTGCCAGGGAAGATCATGGAGCAGATCCTCCTGGAAGCTATGCTAAGGCACGTGGAGGGCAGGGAGCTGATACAGGAGAACCAGCATGGCTTCACCAAGGGCAAATCCTGCTCGACCAACCTAGTGGCCTTTTATGATGGTGTCACTGCATCAATGGACAAGGGAAGAGCCACTGATGTCATCTATCTGGCCTTTAGTAAGGCCTTTGACACGGTCCCCCACAACATCCTTCTCTCCAAATAGGAAAGATGTGGATTTGATGGGTGGACTATTCAATGGATGAAGAACTGGCTTGGATAGGATCGATCCAGAGGTGGTGGTCAATGGCTCCATGTCAAATGGAGACGGTTGATGAAGGGTGTCCCCAGGGGTCAGTTGACTGGGCTGATACTCTTTAAGTACCTGACAGTGGGTGAGTGCACCCTCAGCAAGTCCGCTGGTGACACACAAGTAGTGGAGTGTGGTCGACACACCAGAGGGATGGGATGCCATTCAGAAGGACCTGGACAGGCTTGAGCAGTAGGCCCAGGTGAACCTCATGAGGTTCAACAAATCCAAATGCAAGATTTTGCACCTGGGTCGAGGCAACATCCACTACCAATACAAGCTGGAGGAAGAAAGGATTGAGTGCAGCCCTGCTGAAAAAGACCTGGGAAGACTGGTGGATGGCGTGACCTGGAAGAACTGGCTGCAGGATCGAGTCCAGAGAGTGGTGGTCCATGGCTCCATGTCTGGATGCAGATCGGTGATGAGTGGTGTCCCGCAGGGGTTGGTGCTGGGAGTGATAATCTTTAAGATCTTCATCAGTAACATTAACAGTGGGGTCGAGTGCACTCTCAGCAAATTTGAGGATGACATGAAGCTGTGGGGTGCGGTGACACACCAGATGGATGGGATGCCTTCCAGAGGGACCTAGACAGGCTTGAGCAGTGGACCCAGGTGAACCTCATGAGGTTCAGCAAATCCAAGTGCAAGGTCTGAACCTGGGTCGAGGCAACATCTACTACCAACACAAGCTGGGGGAAGAAAGGATTGAGTGCAGCCCCACCAAGAAGGACTTGGGGGTACTGGTGGATGGCAGCAGCTGGACATGAGCCAGCAGTGTCCCCTTGCAGCCCAGAAAGCCAACCGTATCCTAGATTGCATTCAAAGCAGTGTGGCCAGCAGGGCAAGGGAGGTGATCCTGCCCCCTACTCTGCACTGGTGAAGCCTCACCTGGAGTGCTGCGTTCAGATGTGGAGTTCTCAGTACAGGAGAGACATGGAGCTGTTGGAGCATGTCCAGAGAAGGGCCAAAAAAATGACCCCAGGGATGGAACACCTCTCCTATGAGAACAGGCTGAGAGCTGGGGATGTGCAGCATGGAGAAGAGAAGTCTGCAAGGTGACCTGAGAGTAGCCTTTCAATATCAAAAGAGGAGCTACCGGAAAGGGGACAGACTCTTTAGCAGGGTCTGTGGTGATAGAACAAGGGGAAATGATTTCAAGCTCAAAGAATGTTGATTTAGGTTGGATATAAGGAAAACGTCTTTTAACAGTGAGGGTGGTGAGGCACTGGAATAGGTTGCTCAGAGATATAGTCGATGCCCTGTCCTTGGAGACTTTCAAGGTGAGGCTGGATCAGGCCCTGGGGAAACCTGATCTAGCTGTGGATGTCCCTGTTCATTGCAGGGGAGTTGGACTAGATGACCTTTAATGGTCCTTCCCAACTCAGTGATTCTTCTATGATTTTTAAAAGCATACACAACACAGTAGAGTGTAAAGAACATTTAAAGCTGCATTGCATTTGAGTGAAATTTAGTAATTCAATAAGATAAAGACTTACTCAAAGACAAATTCTTCTGACCATACAGGGTTCTGCCCTTCCCTGGTATGTGTTTTTGCAACCTGGACACTATTCAGGTATATGTTACAGTACGGATTAGTAAAATGTTTTACTGGGAGCGTATGAGCTTCTTCTACATGCAAAATAAGACTGTTGACCTAAAGAAAATACACAAAATTTATTTCTTAAAAAAAAATAAAAAGAAAAGACTTATCCCCCCATGTGAACGTTAAAGAATAAATATCAAATACAAACAATAATTTCCTAATTGAAAGAGCAGAAAACGGGAGTAACGGAACAAGATTTTAAGAGCAACTTAAATAACTTGAAAATAAGTCTCCACCACCACAGTTTTAACTAATTTTTTCCTTTTAAAACCACTACTAAGAGACATTAAGATTTGCAAGTACTAACTTTTCTATGCATAGAAAATTCTGTTCAAGTCTGAGATCTGTATCTGGAATAAGAGCCACAGACAATTCCAAACACCATGTCATATTTTATGCCTTCCTAACAGGTTACATAGAATTCCCTTGTTCGACACTAATATCTCCCTTTTAATGGGAAAAACAATTGGTACTGTAGATTCTCAAAGTAATAGCACTTAGCGACCTAAATTCCAGAAAATGAAAAGTAAACTTTCTAAAATCATCTATATTAAATGTTTTAAGCAGCCTACTATTTTACAAACTTCTGAATTGCATGCAATTCATAGCTGAATCCAACATCTAACAGTATAAACTCAAGTCAAATTAGACAAATACAGAAAATACCACGCTTGAACAAGTCAACGTTCCATTTAAATTCAAATATTCAGTACCAGAAGTTTCAAAGGACAGTTCAAGAAACCTTGAAGAAAATTATATATAACAATTCAAAATAAAGTTTCCTTAAAGTCTCTTAGAAGGTAGATTATGTCATAAAAATTATTACTAATCAAATTTAGTACTACTTAGCAAATTTGGACCGATAACCTCCAGAGGTCCATTCCAACCTAACCCATTTTATGATTCTGTGAAAAACTGTAGACTCTTATTTTTCATTATACTTTGGAGAACGTGCAAACAAACCTAATTGATGTAGTATCTGCTTCCCTTTCTGTTCTTAAATTTAAGCTCCCTGATATCGTTTCTATAAGTCAGACATCTAAGTGTTTGGTGGTTGTTTATTGTGTTTGCTTTTTTTTTTTCTTTTGGGTACGTGTGTGTCTTTATTCACTTTATCTACCTTGATCACTCATGCTCTTTTATACTTTCCTCCTAAATAATCCAATACTTCCCACACTATGCTTATTTAACTGGAACTTCTTTTACTCATTCTAGCCTGTAATAAAAATCCCTTTCTCACATTTCCTTTATATATTTTGTTATTACCTTGTATCAAACTAACTCTATCCTATATGAGAACACCACAAATATTACGTAGGCTGCTCCAAAAGTAATGCATTTTCACCAGAAATGAACAAGAGTCTGCATGGCACACTTATAAAAATCTGCACCAGAGAAGGTGACCCACTGTTTCACAGTTGCCATAACAGCATCATTGCTAAAGCACACCACCCACTGCCTCACTGTGCTAACATCCACTGTTTGGTCTCCATAAACGTTCACCAAGCATTGATGAATGTCAATGGGTACAATTTTTTCTGCAAGAAGGAATTCAATGATGCTCCTTTGCTTCATACACACTTCCATGTCAGAGGCCATTTTATCAGACTGTCCTGCTGCTACCACAGAATGTGTGCACAGCCACAAAATGTAATGGAATGTTGGCAGGAAGGTTCAATCTCTTCTGCCATACAACCAACATCCACCTCTGATGTTGTGGGCCAACGTAATAAAACAGGAGGCATTTCTTTCAGAGCAGTCCTTGTAAACAGTATCCATTTTCTATTGTATTCCTTCATGCAGCCTAATGCTTAATTTCCTTTTGAAATACAAAATTCAGAAGTTCATATCATTACTGTAGGTGCTTTTCTTTTTTGGATCCCAATTTTTAGCTGCTGGTTCATATGTCAGTTCACCTACATTAATTTGGTTCTGCAGGAGTAATAATAATTTTGTTTCCTAAAAGAAAAAACCCACAAAAAAAAGTTTTTTTTCTTTTAATGGACTGCTAAAACAGCTTCCTCCAATGTTCCTAGCATTCAAAGATACCAGGAATTCTTGAAGTATTTTCCCATTATTCTTTATTCATCACAGATTTAGACATTTATGACTACCCATCCTTTATCTGTGAAAAGTTCTGGCCACAACAGTACTCTTAAAAGACAAAAAGAAGTGAAGTCACAAGCACAGTCAGTTATGCTAGTATTTTCATTAAATGCGACGTAAGTCTATCAAACCCAGTGAATTTTAAGAATTAAGGTAATACAAATGAATAATTCTTGATGCTTTTACTCAAATGTGGTCAGAAATTAATGCTTAGCAAATCCTTTGCTGACTGCCTAAAAAGCATTTTTTTCTATATGTATATAGACATTATAACCAAGTGGAAGTCATTCTGGTTGGTTTAAGAAAGGAACTGTGTATGTCCAAAAAAAAAAAAAAAAAAGCATGCAAAATTTACTATTGTTGAAAGGAAAGTTCTGAGATGCATCAGCATCATTCTGCAAAAAGGACACACACACATCACTATCCATATAACTTCACCTGACGTAGACGTTTATTTGATGTCGCTGGACTGTTTTTTCTTAAACTGCAAAACATCTGCAGAGCTTTCATCCAATCCTAAGAGAGAAAAATACAGAAAAGTGTAAAAGTCAGACTCATCCTCATCAAGATATTCTTTAGATTGAAAGGAATCAACTTGTATGCAATTCAAAGCATGAAAATTTAAATATTAAAGCAAAAATCATCTTTACTCAGTTAAACAAAAAGCATTTGCCAAACTGATTTTCTTTTAGAAATATCAAGCATTACTAACACAGCGTGACCTTTAACGATTTTCCAAATTAACGACACTGCATTAAATTAAAAACAACATATAAAATCAAGTCAGACTTGGATTCTGAAAAAAAAATGACAAGTCAAACTGTTCTGATCATTCTCTCCTCCATTTCTGTATCGCAATCATATTCTACTGCATATAGAATAATAGAATGACAAGGTTGGAAAGGACCTGCAAGATCATCTAATCCAACTGCCCTCCTATCACCATTACAACCCACTAAGCTACTAAACCATTTCTCGTAGCTCCTCATCCAGATGCCTCTTGAACACCACCAGGGATGGTGACTCCACCACCTCCCTGGGCAGGCCATTCCAGTGCCTGACCACTGTTTGAGTGAAAAAGTTTTGCCTTATGTCTAATCTAAACCTCCTCTGGTACAACTTGCGGCCATTTCCTCGGGTCCTGTTTGCTGCCCGGGAGAAGAGGTCAAACCCCTCCTCATCACAACCTCCCTTCAGGAAGTTATAGAGTGTGATGAGATCTCCCCTGAGACTCCTCTTCTCCAGACTAATCAATCCCAGCTCCCTCAGCCGCTCCTCATAAGACTTGAGATCCAGACCCCTCACCAGTTTCGTTGCCCTTCTCTGGACACGTTCCAGGGCCTCTATGTTTTCCTTGTAGTGAGGGGGCCAAAACTGAACACAGCACTCGAGGTGTGGCCTCAGCAGTGCTGAGTACAGGGGGATAATTACCTCCATGCTCCTGTTGGCCACACTATTTCTAATGCAGGCCAGTGTTGCAGGCTAGCAACGTGACACAGGGTTCTCATGCAAAAGATTCCACTTTATTTTCCCAAGCAAGCTTTTTATCTTCTAACACGCGCATTCAGTACATTTCCACTAACAATCCATTGACTAGAAAGCAAGCAGGTTTCATAACAAATCTTCATAGCAACAGAGAGCTTATCTTATGCTTAGCTGCAAAACATCCTGCTTATTCCATCTTTCGTTCCCTTTCCCAGAGCCTCATTATCAGCAAGTCGGCACTCAAAGAGGTCAAACCAACCTCTCCATCCCCCACATCTCCCCTTTCTTTATTAATAAAAAAGGCATGGTTTAAAGCGTCTTGTATCATTTTCTGGATACACTGCAATAGTCAAGGAACACAAATCAGAATACAGAGAAAAGCAATAAGACAAACTAACCCTACTTTTAACAAGTTTTGTATCCACACCCCCAGGCCTCCAAAGAGCCCTTCAAATATATCCAACCCGTTATCAACCTGTAATTTCTTAACTCCATTCTGTAAATCTTGGATGCTTCTTTGTATAGATTTCGAATGATCTG
Source organism: Lophura nycthemera (assembly GCA_021292215.1). Taxonomy (NCBI): domain Eukaryota; kingdom Metazoa; phylum Chordata; class Aves; order Galliformes; family Phasianidae; genus Lophura; species Lophura nycthemera. Next base: position 97,625 of record JADANK010000291.1, read on the forward strand.
ACAGATTTATACAACACATACCATCGAAATCCTGACACCTGTGCTCAATGCTTTAGCTGATGCAACACCTGGGGCTAAAACGGATGCCGCTATTATCTGCCCAGGGTTCCAAAATTCAATGCCATCCCGGCAGTCTGGCTCAAAGGCATGTGTAGTTCACTTAAAGCGTTTTTGATGGCGAATAATCATGGAAATATTAGGTGTTAATAGGGTTAATCTCCCCAGACTGCAGGGACCTCCTTTGATGTGAGAGGGGATGGCAGGCCATGCCCTGTCCCCGCAAATGAGAAAAACACCTGCTGGCAAACTAAGTGGATGGTTACTAGATCTTGAGATGTTAGCTGAAGTATAATTACACCAAGCAGAGTGCTTCCTAAAAGCAGCTAAACTAGAATTAACACACTGAACTAACGATTGATTATTTCCACTATAGTTAAAGTACAAACAATAGTCCATTTTAACCAATCCCAACAATTCCAGTTCTTGTGATTTCAGATTGCTCTGTTGCAGATGAGGTACCCATCCAGCCCATCTGTTGACTACCGTGCTCGTGTTGAATGCTATCCCAAGAACGGAGCTTGGGATGGGCCATTTGTCTAGGGGTTGTCCCACCAAAAATGTCGAGAATGGGTTCTATGGTGACGCGGTCGACAAACAAAGTGTGTCTTGCCCCATCTTGTTGATGAGGGTGACCCATATATTCTGTTTTGGTTGAGCTGGAATCCAAACCGCTGATGAAAGCGTGGTGATCATGTTACAGCAGATGACGAAACGGATGGCCGTACCCATCGTGCTGGTACCCCTCTCGGACCTGCTCCAGCAAGTTATTAAGCCTTCGTCCAGTGAGAAGGAATCGGAGTGGTTAGGGGCGATGAAACCTCAGGCAGCTGTGTTTCTCTCAACGCTACCCCATACAGGCTTCTATGTCAAGCCTCGTGTTTCTCACAACGCGCTCTCCATGGACTCCCTCGCGTTTCTCACAACGCGCTCTCTGACCAGTCTGCTTTTCAAGGGTTCCTGTTTGGACTCAGATATGAACGACCCAAATCGTTTATTACACGTTCTTACATAACTTATATACATTCACGTTTCCTTTTATAGCTTTCCATCTTCCCTTACAACATTCCCCTTTTTCGTTTATTAGCAAACTATTACCACACTATAAAATAATAGCACTAATTATATTAATAACATAATCATCATAACTCAGTCAAGGCCTCGATTGATAACATGCTAAAAATAAGAAAAGAGTTACATGGAAGGTCATAATTTTTTTTTAGTCGATATATACACACTCACACAGGCATCTATTTTAGACAATTCCATGAGTGGGAAATGGAAACTTCCTAAGCTAATGTATTATTACTTATTAACCCCTGAGAGATGGCAAACCGCGGAAAGGAGAGAGAAGGAACACGCCGGCGGTGGATGAGATAGGCAGTGCCAGCAGGGTGTCCCCTGCTTCAAAGTGCACTTTCCCTCTCACCCACTGCAGACTCTCTCCTACTTCTATTCTCAGGGTCTGCAGGTGTCATGGTTTTATGATTTTTGGTTATCAGTATTCCACATCATAACATCATGTTATCATAACATCTGGTTCATGCCAGAACCAGGCCTTCACCCTCTGGAAGCGGATGTTGTTAGCCGTAAAAGAAAGATACCCCTTCAAAGACGATCTGATGCCTGAGAAAAAGGAATGGGCTGATATGGAAGAAGGCATCCGTTATTTAAGAGAATATGCTGTGGTGGAAACGCTACATAGCCCCGATTTCATTCCTGATGAGCCAGACCAAGAGCATGATCCTGAGAGAGTCAGGTGTACACCAAATATGTGGCGTACATTCACAAAGACTGCACCTGAAAGGTACGCCAGCACATTTACAGCAATGTATGGCAGAGGAGAAAGAAGACCCCTTATAAATGAATTGGTTAATAAACTTCAAGTCTTCGAGTTACATTTAAGCCCTCTACGAGCTTGTGTTTCAGCCATTGCAAAAGTAGCAGAAAAGCTGGACAGAATGGAGAACAAACAAGAAGATAAAATAGACAAACTATCAACTGTGACTGATGCTGATGAATCCATGGTGGTAACAGATACATCCAATGGGGACCAGAATTCCCAAAACAGCCTACTGGAGGGGCTGATCAACTTGGTTTCCTCCCAGCCGGTGTCATCCAATGTCTCAGCTATCAAAAGAAGACGTCCTCCTGCTCGAGCAAGTGACAACAGTAAGACTACGTCACGTTTTGCCTTGTGGCATTACCTATGTGACCATGGAGAAGATATGAAGAAGTGGCATAAACAACCTACTCCTGCACTTCAAGCACGGGTAAAAGAATTACAAGACAAATCAACCACCAAGGTGAACTTCTCCAAAAAGGTGATTGCTCCAGTTACTGCAGACAACAGAGGTAACAAATAGAGGGGCCCTACCCCCAGCCAGGGGGTGAAAGGGATAATAGAGTTTATTGGACTGTGCGGATTAGATGGCCTGGCACATCAGAATCACGGAAATATAAGGCCCTGGTGGATACTGGTACACAGTGCACTCTAATGCCCTCGAGTCACCAAGGGAAAGAATCAATTTATATTCATGGGGTGACTCGGGGTTCCCAAGAGCTGACTATGTTGGAGGCCGAAATCAGCCTCACTGGTAAAGACTGGCAAAAGCACCCTATTGGGACTGGCCCAGGGGCTCCATGTATATTTGGTATTGATTACCTCAGAAGGGGGCATTTCAAGGATCCTAAGGGGTATCGATGGGCCTTTGGAATAGCTGCTGTAGACACAAACAACATTAAGCAGCTGTCTGTTTTGCCTGGCCTGTCAGAAGATCCGTCTGTTGTGGGGTTGCTACAAGTAAAAGAGCAACAGGTACCAATTGCTACAAAAACGGTGCACAGACGGCAGTACCGCACCAACAGGGATTCCTTGCTCCCCATTCATAAGTTGATTCGTCAACTAGAGAGTCAGGGAGTGAACAGCAAGACTCACTCAACCTTTTAACAGCCCATATGGCCAGTGGAAAGTCAGTGGAGAAGTGGAGGCTACGTGGACTACCGTGGCCTGAATGAAGTCACGACCCCCACTGAGTGCTGCGTGCCGGACATGTTAGAACTCCAGTATGAACTGGAGTCAAAAGCAGCCAAACGGTATGCCACCACTGATATTGCTTACGCCTTTTTCTCCATTCCTTTGGCCAAAGAATGTAGGTCACAGTTTGCTTTCACCTTGAGGGGCATTCAATATACCTGGAATCGTTTGCCCCAGGGGTGGAAACACAGCCCAACCATTTGCCATGGGTTGATCCAAGCTGCACTGGAACAGGGCGGTGCTCCTGAGCACTTATAGTACATTGATGACATCATTGCGTGGGGCAACACAGCAAAGGAAGTCTTTGAGAAAGGAGAGCAAATAATCCAGATCCTTCTGCGTGCTGGTTTTGCTATTAAGCGAAGCAAAGTGAAAGGACCTGCCCAGGAAATTCAGTTCCTAGGTATAAAGTGGAAAGATGGACGACGTCACATCCCGACAGATGTGATTGACAAAATCACTGCCATGTCTCCGCCCACTAATAAGAAAGAGACACAATGGTTTCTGGGCATAGTAGGTTTTTGGAGAATGCATGTTCCAAACTACAGCCTCATTGCAAGCCCCCTTTATCAGGTGATGCAGAAGAAGAATGATTTTGCATGGGGTCCTGAGCAGCAGCAGGCTTTTGAGAAGATTAAACAAGAGATAGTCCGTGCTGTGACCCTGGGGCCAGTACCGATGGAACAGAATGTAAAAAACATCCTCTACACTGCTGCTGGAGAGAAAGGTCCCACTTGGAGTTTGTGGCAAAGAGCCTCAGGAGAGACCCGAGGCCGACCCCTGGGATTCTGGAGTCGGCTGTACAGAGGGTCTGAAGAGTGCTACATTCCAACTGAAAAGGAGATCTTAGCCGCTTATGAGGGGGTTTGGGCAGCCTCCAAAGTAATCAGTACTGAAACACAGCTCCTTCTGGCAACTCGACTGCCAGTGCTGAACTGGATGCTCAAGGGAAAGGTTCCCTCCACCCATCATGCTACTGATGCCACTTGGAGTAAGTGGATTGTGTTGATTACGCAACGAGCGTGGATGGGGAACCTCAGCCGTCCAGGGATCCTAGAGGTGATCATGGACTGGCCTGAAGGCAAAAAGTTTGGAACACCGCCAGCAGAAGAGGTATCACGTGCTAAAGAGGCCCCACCATACAATGAACTAACAGAAAACGAAATGACGTATGCCCTGTTCACTGATGGATCGTGTCGTATTGTGGGGAAACATCGCAGATGGAAAGCTGCTGTGTGGAGCCCCACACGACAAGTTGCAGAGGCCACTGAAGAGAAGGGAGAATTAAGCCAATTTGCAGAGGTAAGGGCTTTCCAGGTGGCCTTAGATGTTGCTGAACGGGAGAGGTGGCCAATGCTTTATCTTTACACTGACTCAGGGATGGTGGCAAATCCCTTATGGGGGTGGTTACAGCAGTGGGAACAGAACAACTGGCAAAGAAGGGGTACACCTATTTGGGCTGCTGAGCTGTGGAAAGATATTGCTGACCGAATAAATAATATGGTTGTAAAGGTGCACCATGTAGATGCTCATGTGCCCAAGAGTCGGGCTACTGAAGAACAACAAAATAACCATCATGTGGATCAAGCTGCCAAAACTGAGGTGGCTCAAATAGACCTGGACTGGCAGAACAAGGGTGAATTATTTCTAGCTCGGTGGGCTCATGAGACCTTGGGCCACCAAGGAAGGGATGCAACATACAAATGGGCTAGAGACCGAGGGGTGGACTTAACTATGGATGCTATTGCACAGGTTATTCATGTCTGTGACACATGTGCCATAATCAAACAAGCCAAGAGGATGAAACCTCTCTGGGAGGAAGGGCGATGGCAAAAGTATAAATATGGGGAGGCATGGCAGGTTGATTATATCACCTTGCCATGATCTCGCAATGGTAAGCGTTATGTGCTTACTATGGTAGAGACAACCACTGGGTGGCTATGAAAGATATGCAGTACTCCATGCTACCACCCGAAACTCCATATTGGGTCTTGAGAAACAAGGCCTGTGGCAACATGGCACCCCAGAAAGAATTGAGTCAGATAATGGGACTCATTTCAAAAGTTCTCTTGTAAATACTTGGGCCAAAGATCATGGCATTGAGTGGATTTACCATATTCCCTACCATGCACCAGCCTCTGGTAAAATTGGGTTGTTAAAAACTATGCTGAAAGCAATGGGTGGCGGAACTTTTAAGCATTGGGAGAAGCATTTGGCAGAAGCCACCTGGTTGCTCAATACCAGAGGATCGATCAATCGTGATGGTCCTGCCAGCTCCCTACATACTGTCAAGGGAGATAAGGTCCCTGTAGTACATGCAAAGAACATGTTGGGAAAAGCAGTTTGGGTCTTTCCAGCTTCTGGGAAGGGCAAACCTCTTTGTGGAACTGTTTTTGCCCAGGGACCTTGGTCCTCTTGGTGGGTGATGCAGAAAAACAGGGATGTTCAATGCGTACCACAAGGGAATTTGATGTTGGGGGAGTGCAGTCAGTAAGTCCATGTGTTTATACATAGGTTTGTATGTGCATGTGTTTATATTTTGTTTGTACATATATTAAGCATGATGTAGTGATGTAGAATAAGGGGTGGAATGTCATGGTTTTATGATTTTTGGTTATCAGTATTCCACATCATAACATCATGTAACGCACTGGGGGTTTGACTGTGGATGCTCATGTTCCGGGTGCCTGTCTGGAGAAGAACAACTACATTCCCCAGGGGGCTTTGCGGTTAGCGAGGAGGTGTAACTTCTGGCAAGGTCACCCGATGTTCTCTTCTCCACCTGCTTTTCTTCGCCTGCGCTTCTCTATCTGCTCTTCTCCGTCTGCTTTTCTTCATCGGCTGAACTGGACTGCACTTCTCACCTCAGCGTTGTGGTGAGACCTATCCACCTTTCGCACACACTCCCTCTCTCTCATTATATTTTGCTGATACTATATTTAGTAAATTAGTTTGTTTCACCTCAGATCGTTGCCGCTGTTTTCAATTATTTTGGGGTCCCCTGTTTCCCTTTTCCGGAGGCGTGGATCTGCAGATCCCTCCGCCCTGCTAGTCACAGAACTGGGCCGAACCAGCCCGTAAACCATTGACAGCAGGGATTGTTCCATTTGTACTCTGCATCTGCATGGCCACTGTGTGATGCAGAGCCCAAGCAGAACACCTGCTCACAAAATAAAACAAACTACTAAGATTAGCTCTCTCTAGAAAACAAAATACTCACAGAAAGTATTTACAGTTATCGTCACTTACTCCCATGGTTTCTTGCTAACCAAAGTGAGAATGCTGCCATCCTCAGTCACTGATCCAGCCTGTCCAGATCCCTCTGAAGGACCTCCCTACCCTCAGGCAGATTGACACTACCTCCACTGGTTTGTGTAGTCTGCAAACTTACTGAGGGTCATATCGATCCCATGTCTATGTCATTCAATAAAGATATTAAACAAGATGGGCCCCAGTACCAACCCCTGGGTGACACCACTTGTAACCGGTCACCAGATGGACTTAACTGCATTACCTACTACCCGCTGGGCATAGTCCTCTAGCCAGTTCTTTACCCAGAGAAGGGTATACCTGTCCAGGCCACAGGTAGCCAGTTTTCCCAGGAGGATACTGTGGAGACTGTGTCAAAGGCTTTGTGGAAGTCTAGGTAGAATACATCAACAGCTTTTCCCTCATCTACCAGTCTGGTCACCTGGTCATCAAAGGAAATGAAGTTGGTCAAGCATGACTTGCCTTTCATGAACCCATGCTGGCTAGGCCTGATCCCTTGGATGCCACACACGTGCCATATGATCTCACTCAAGATGATTTGCTCCATAACTTTCCCTGGCACCGAGGTCAGGCTGACAGGCCTGTAGTTCCCCAGATCCTTCTTATAGATGGGAGTCACACTGGCAAGTCTCCAATCCTTTGGGACCTCTCCAGATAACCAGGAGTGCTGATAGATGGCAGAGAGTGGCTCGGCAATCACCCCTGCCAGCTCCCTCAGCACCCTAGTGAGTTAGAAGAGGACAAGATAAGTGTTAACTGCACATTCCAGCTGGTCGGACGTGAAGGACGAACCCTTAGAAGATGCAGAAGACACCTGGTTTACTGACGATAGCAGTTTTGTGAGACAAGGAAACTGTAAGGCAGGATATGCAGTAGCTGCTACTGATAAGGTAATCGAAGCACAACCATTACCTGAGGGGACTTTCCCTCAAAAGGCTGAAATAACTGCCTGGACAAGAGCCTTAATTATATGAACAGATGCTAAGTATGTATTTGGGATGCTACACTCTCGGAAAACAGCATGATGTAAATCTACCAAGGAGTGTGGCTATTATACATTGTAAAGGACATCAGAAAGGTAACACTGTACAGGAAACTGGAAATAAGATGATGGGTCAGGTGGCAGAACTGGTAGTTGAAGAAGGCTTTAATTCCAGACAGTAAAATTAAAATCTCTAAACCTGAGTCAGAACCTGTAAAATATTCTAGAGAGGATAGGAATCTAGTTAATGATTTAGAAGGGAAGGTAACAGTGGCAAATTGATTTCTCAAAACTCCCAAGAAAAGGGGGGTATCCCTGTATGTTGGTACTAACTGATACCTTTTTCTACAGAAGCCAGAGGCATATCCTTGTAGGACTAATAAGGCCAGGGAGGTAACCAAAGCCTTGCTATATGAAATAATTCCAAGGTTTGGGGTACCAGTGGTAATCTCTTCAGACCGAGGCCCGCACTTTGTGGCCAGAATAGTACAACAAGTGAGCATGTTATTGGGGATTGATTGGCAATTACATACACCTTATCGACCTCAGTCAAGCGGACAAGTAGAGAAAATGAATCATTTGTTAAAATTACAGATAATTAAGCTTGGCCAGGAGGCAGGAATACCCTGGCCCCAAGCGCTGCCTTTGGTTTTATTAAGGGTTCGAACGAAACCCCGAACCAAGGAAGGACGAAGTCCATTCGAGATGCTTTATGGGAGACCTTACCCGGTACAAAAAGGAACTTCTGCACAAGTAGGGGAGGAACTTTTGAGCAGATACGTAATTAAGTTGCAAAAGCAATTAAAGGATACTGAAAAGGTGGTGTTTAATAGCAGGGTACGAGGCCTGGATGGTCCAGTACATAACGTATTACCTGGAGATTATGTGTATGTTAAATCCCTCTCAGATTCTCCTCTGGAACCAAGGTGAGAAGGACCTTATCAAGTACTCCTAATCACGCATACAGCAGTCAAGGTGGAAGGACTGATACCGTGGATACACTACACTCACCTGAAGAAGACTGTTCGACCGCAGTGGACTGCGAGGGAGAAAGGACCTCTCCAACTAACAATTAAGAAAAATGTATAAAATATGCATTGTAATTAACCTTATAAGATTTGCTTTAGCCTGGGAAGGTAATAGCTACCTAAATGTTACTCGGGCAGTAGCCCAAAATTTTAACCTAACAAATTGTTGGATATGTATGGCCCTACCCAGAGGGGGGGGTGCCAGTCTATGGGATAGTAGCGCTTAATTGGACAATTCCAAATTGGGTGGAACATGGGGAATGTAAGTATGGAATAGAGGATAAATTACAAAAGGACCCCAAGTTCGATCTGTTGATTATTAATTCTTCTAAGTCTATCTTTGTGGATAGAGAAAACGATAGCGAAATTAGTGTGAAAGTTGGGTGGCGAAATTTAACAGGTATAGGATGCAGTTGGGAATATGGGAATTCAGGGACAGTATCAGGACTCAACGAGACTACAAGGTGGAAGCAGGGCATAGGGTGCGATCCTAGAACAAGTAAAAATTCATCATGACCTGTGGATAAGAATGTACTTGGGATTGTGGGAATGGGAACATTTTTTACCCAACAAGAGGGTAGGTCTAATCCATGCAGGTTACCTTATGGATACTGATGGTTATGTGGGGATGGGCAGGCACGAAAGGCACTGCCTCCAAATTGGATGGGAACATGCACTGCGGGATACTTGGTACCTCAGACCACAGTGCATGAGGAAATACCACGGGGACTCTTAAGAACCCCCCGGAGACGGGTGAGAAGAGTACTAAATCCCTTGGTGGAAAAACCTACTAGTTTCCACAGCTTTGTGAGATGGCTCATCCCATCTCTTGGAGTAAGTGAGCTGGAGAAAACGATTGTTAATATTTCAGCCACTCTAGAGATAATAGAGAATGCTACCGCGGATGCAATCAAAGCATTACAAGTTGAGATTTCAATGCTTAGTAAGGTTGTATTACAAAAAAGAATGGCATTGGATCTCCTAACAGCCAAAGAGGGAGGGGTTTGTGTGATAATTAATCAGAGCTGTTGTGCTTATGTAGACAAGACTCAAAGGATAGAGACTAATATACAGGCAATATGGGAACACACTAAATTACTTCATCAGGTAAGGATGGATGATACCTCATTCAGATTCACAGAATTGTGGGAAAAACTTACCAGCTGGTTACCTAATTTTGCATGGCTAAAGCAACTCTTTGTGGCTTGTATTATTATAATCATCTTGCTCATTTTTATGTGTATTGCAATGAGATGCGTATTATGGATATGCAAAACTTCTGGGGATAGTTATGAGGAATGGAAAAAGCACAAGCTAAGGCAGAAAGTAGAAAGTGGGAGTTATTTCAAAACTTCCCTTTTCCTGAACAGAGTAATCGAGCAAAAGAATTTGCTAGGTTCAAAAAAAAAGAGGGGATTGAATTAGAAGAGGACAAGATAAGGGTTAACCATTGTATAGGAATGCAGGTAAGCAGGATGTGAGGCCAGATAAGAAAAGCTATTGTAAACATGAAGAAACATTACACAAGGAATGGTCAGGATGGGATTACTTCTGTTGAAGACAATGAGCCTTCATCCCATGACCACCAGAAGGAGACTCCCACTGCCCACGGTGCACATGCAAGAGGGAGGGACCATATGCTGATGGGTTCTCGGAAATGTAATGAATATGTATACGAATTCCAGGAAAAACACTGATTATGTATTAGTTCGGCCTATATCTGTACCAAGCTTTTGTCTTACGGTGTACAAGTTCGGAGGAGCTATCCCCCTTGCACCCAGCTTGGCGCCAAATGCTGAATAAAAACATACCTGCTTTATAACCTAACTCTGGGTTATAGAGTTTGATTCCGTAAATCACTAGGGTGCCCATTTGGTCCCATGGACTTGTGACAGTCCAAATGGAGGAGCAGCTCTCTAATTGTCTCTTCCTGAATCACTGGAGGAAATATGCTTCAAACAAAAAAAAAACCAAAGCAGTATAAACAGAAACACTGAAAAGTATAACCTACACCCTCATTCTCTCTGCTCACTAACATAGAGTCTTCATAAAGCACAAAATTTAGGCTTTGACTAACATTCATAATAGCTCAACTATCTACTATCTACCCACAAAGTACAATTTAAAAGCATAATTAAAGAAAGGGAGACATTTTCAATCTTATCCTTTACATTACTGTTGTGGTTTGGTGATGTTTTGTTGTCAGTATTCCACATCAGAACATCATGTGGACCAGTGGCAGTTAAAGAGTTCTGGTCCCATTTACTGCCTTTTATCGGCATTTTGAGTATCCTGATAGGAGGGGAGGGGTGGCCCCCGGAACCCGGGGGGGAAGGGGGAAGTGAGGTGGAGCTCCGGAGGACCCCCTCCCTTCTTTTCCCACCTGGCTCAGTATCGGCAGCTCGCTGCGGAAAAACCACGACTTCCCTCGCACATCCGTGGTTTGAAACTAGTAACGTTGGGTATCTTTCCTCTCATTTTGTTTGAATTTAGTTAAAATTCAGTAAAACCCGTTCCTCCCTCCGGTTCGTTGCCCATTGTGTTTCTCTTTGTTAAAACTAATTGCTGCTCTCTGCCCTTCCCCCTCTCCGGGCAGGGGTTCCAGGGCACCGGGTTCCGTGGCAAACGGTTAGGCCCCTTTTTTTTTTTTTCCTCTCCCCTTCCTTTTTTTTTTTTTTTCTCTCCTCCGTTTCCCGGGGCCTTTGTCCCCCCTGCACGGACTTATATCTAGAGAAATAACCCCGTGACAAGGATTGGTGGAGAAAATGCGGGCAACTATGGGTTTTTTACTTCATCTTAAAGAGCATTATAGGAGGACGAAGGACCCTTTATGTTCCTTGGAACATATTGGGGTCCCTTTTTAAAGCTTCCTCATATTCTGTGGTCGGAAGTTGCACATTACGTATAGTCATTTAAGGGCACTGATGGAGATCCTTTCCTGGTTTCCTATAACATCCCAAGCTTCAACCAGGACAAATGATGTTTGGGACTGGTTTCCAGTGCTCTTTCCCCAGTTTTCCTTAATGCATTTCAGGGTCCAGCTTAGGTAAGGTGGCATCAGTCTCTCTTGCATGTATTCTTCTTCATAAGTAATTTACACTTGTGGAAGAAGCTTTCCTTCCCCAAAACCAGAGAATGTGGAGTGGCAGGGAAATTGGAGAGGTTTAGGAAATGAGAAAGAAAGAAGCAGGGGCCCCCGTGTCATGGAAATTTACTCTTAACACCTGGGGGGCCCCTGAGGAACTAAGGCAAGCATTTGGGTAAGGGGGATGGTGCAGCTCAGAAAGATCTGAGGGAGGAACGGCTTATTTGAGGCTTGGCTTGGTGCCTTATCGAGCTCTATAAAACATTCTGGAGAGAGAAGTTTCCAAAACTGGAGATCCGAACCAAAAAGGGGGAAACCTCCAAGTCAATCTTGATCAATCGCAGGAGGGCAACCAGTACAATGTTTAGTTGCCCCTGTGGAAGGGCCAAAAATGGAAACAGGTGTTCTCAACGTTTTAGAACGGAAAGAAAAGCGGTGAAATTAAGGAAGGACCAGGTGAGGGCCCTCCTCAAAACCACCACACCAAAAAAGGCAAACTGAGAAAAGTAAGAGACAGGGAGAGGGAGTGATGAAAAGGGAATTCATGTTACCAACTATTCCGTCGATTTCCTGAAAATGGACCTGAAAATCCAAGGGCAAAAAAAGGGAGTTTTTACGCGACACCCACCCAGTGGAGACGGTTTCCCACCTGGGTTTGGGCTTCAGTGTTTGGGACAACGGGGGTGGTAGTGGTGTCCCTAAATAGGAATAAGCCCGCCCAAGCTAGGAAACTCACCCAAGCCTCAGCTAAATTTGACAGAAGGAATTACAGATGTTCCTGGACGGAGTCACCAACCACCCTGGGTACCAATGTTATAGCTGTTAAGGAAAGATATCCCTTCAGAACCGAGCTGGAGCCCTGGGAGAAAGCAGAATACGTTGGAAAAGGCATCCCGTAATTTGAGAGAAACAAGCCAGTGGAAATGCGGTAGGATCCGGAGTTTGTTTCCTAACGATCCACAACAAGACCAGGATCCCGAGAGAGCAGCAATAAACAACCTGAAATACGGCGGAAGTCACAAGAAACAGCACCAGGAAAGGTACGCCAGTTCATTGTTAGAAAACGACCAATAGATTGAAGACCTAGACAAAAAACCCCCAAGTTTTTGAACTGATTCGGCACTTCAAAAGATTGGAACAAAGATTACCACCAATCCCATGCTTCCCATTCAAGCCATCTGCCAAATGGCAAAGGAAAAAGGAAAGATAGAAAATGGAAGAAAGACCGGACGGCATGCGGGAGGAATTGTCCCTAGTGATCAATCGGGATGAACCCGGGCGTATCAGAAAACAACCCAATGAAAAACCAGGACGGATCAAAAAACCTGGTGAAAGCTTTTCGAACTGATTAAAGTCTCAGCTATCAAAGGGCGACCCCCCCACTTGAGCAAAGAACCACAGTAAAATTTATGCCTCGTGCTTCCCTGTGGGAGGCGAACTTAACGGGAGGCATGGGAGAGGAATGAAGAAGTGGCACGACGCACCCCACCCTGCAAACACGAGCACGGGTGAGGAGAATTACAAAGGCAGAATCAAACCAAGCCACGGAAGTTGCCCCCCCATTTACTGCAGTAACAAAATTAGAGGGGCCCTGCCTTCCACCTGGGGGGGGGGGGAAGGGATAATAGAGTGTATTGGACTGTGTGGATTCGATGGCCTGGCACATCAGAACCACAGGAATATAAGGCACTGGTGGACACCAGTGCCCAGTGCACTCTGATGCCCTCGAGTTATAAAGGGACAGAACTGAATTATATTTCCAGAGTGACTGGGGGCTCTCGGGAATTGTCTGTGTTGGAGGCAGAAATCAGCCTCACTGGTAGGAACTGGCAGAAGCATCCTATAGTAACTAGACAGGGAACTGCATGCATATTTAGTATAGATTATCTTAGAAGGGGGTATTTCAAGGATCCCAAGGGATACTGATGGGCTTTTGAAATCGCTGCTGTAGATACAGACAACATTAAGCAGCTGTCTGCCTTGTTTGGCCTGTCAGAAGATTCATCTGTCGTGGGGTTGCTACAAAAATGGTGCACAGACAGCAGTACCGCACCAATAGAGATTCCTTGCTTCCCATTCATAAGCTGATTCGTCAGCTAGAGAGTCAGGGAGTGATCAGCAGAACCCACTCACCATTTAACAGCCCCATATGGCCGGAGCATAAAGCCAGCGGAGAATGGAGGCTGACGGTGGACTACTGAGGCCTGAATGAGGTCACACCCCCACTGAGCGCTGCTGTGCCAAATATGTTAGAACTCCAGTATGAACTGGAGTCAAAACCAGCCAAATGATATGCCACTACTGACATTGCCAACGCATTCTTCTCCATTCCTTTGGCCAAAGAATGTAGGCCACAGTTTGCTTTCACAAGGAGGGGCGTTCAGCACACATGGAACCGTTTGCCCCAAGGGTGAAAACACAGCCCAACTATTTGCCATGGGCTGATCCAAACCACATTGGAACAGGGCAGTGCTCCTGAGCACCTGCAGTACATTGATGGCATTGTTGTGTGGGGCGATACAGCAGAGGATGTCTTTAAGAAAGGAGAGCAAATAACTCAAATTGTGCTGTGTGCTGGTTTTGCTATTAAGCGAAACCAAGTGAAGGGACCTGCCCAGGAGATTCAGTTCCTAGGAGTAAAACAGCAAGATGAGCGTTGTCACATCCCAGGAGATGTGATTGACAAAATCACCACTATGTCTCCACCCACTAGCAAGAAAGAGACAGCCTTTTCTGGGCATAGTAGGTTTTTGGAGAATGCACATCCCAAACTACAGCCTCATAGTTAGCCCCCTCTATCAGGTGACGTGAAAGAAGAACAGTTTCGCGTAGAGTCCTGAACAGCAGCAGGCTTTTGAACAGATGAAATAGATAGCCAGTGCTGTGGCCCTAGGGCCAGTAGGGATGGGACAGGATGTAAAGAACATCCTCTACCCTGCTCTGGAGATAAAGGTCCCACTTGGAGTTTGTGGCAAAGAGCCTCAGGAGAGACCTGAGGCTGATCCCTGGGATTTTGGAGTAGAGCATACAGGGGGTCAGGCTGCTTCTCAAGTAATGGGTGCTGAAATGCAGCTCCTTCTGGCACCTTGACTGCCAGTGCTGAACTGGATGTTTGAAGGAAAGGTTCCCTCCACCTATCATGCTACTGATGCCACTTGGAGTAAGTGGATTGCGCTGATTAAGCAACAATTACTGTCATGGTTTTATGATTTTTGTTATCAGTATTCTGCATCATAGCATCACATAGTGCACTGGGAGTTAGAGTTAATGCTCCAGTTCCATGGACTGTCAGTAGTTCCAGGTACCTGGTTCTCAGAAAAGAAGAACTACAAATCCCAGAAGAATTCACTGTTCCATTTCCCTTTTGCATTCAGAGTAAAAGACAGAACTGCTTGCAAGTCACAAGACACCTCTTTTTGCAGAAAAGCTTATCTTGACTGTGTGCGCTCCATAGCCGTCTCACCTTCAGCATTAGAGTAAGGCCTTTGGTTTTGCATGCTTTCTCTCTCATTTTATTTGATTTATTAGCTTCAGTTCCAATTCTATTTTATTATGTCACATTCCAGTATCATATTCAATAAATTAGTTTTCTCCCTTAGCTTGTTGCTGCTGTTTTCTATTTTGAATCATAGAATTCATAGAATCATAGAATAACTGAGGTTGGAAAAGACCTCCAAGATTACTTAGTCTAACCATCCACCTATCACCAATAGTTCTATCAAACCACGTCCCTCAACAGAATGTCTAAACATTCCTTGAACACCTCCAGAATCGATGACTTCACCACCTCCCTGGACAGGCCATTCCAGCACCTGACCACTCTTTCAGAAAAGTGGTTGCAGTGGAATTCCTGGGCCACAGCCTGAATCAGTACATGAGCGCACGAGTGCCTGGAGCAGGGGGAGCCTAG
This sequence comes from Lophura nycthemera, assembly GCA_021292215.1. Classification (NCBI taxonomy): domain Eukaryota; kingdom Metazoa; phylum Chordata; class Aves; order Galliformes; family Phasianidae; genus Lophura; species Lophura nycthemera. The sequence continues at coordinate 112,994 of JADANK010000291.1, forward strand.
AGCCACCCTTCCTCTCTCCCCATCTCAGCAGTGCTTCCAGGTACGTGTATGCAGTCAGAGTCTGTGCGCGGGTTCCCCCACCCCTTCTCCTGCTTTCAGCACCAGTGTTACAATTGGAGAAGGCTGCACTCCTCAACTCACCCTTTTTCCAAACTGTTGCTGGGAGGGGTGAGTTAATTCTTCTTTAATATCTTGTTCTACAGCATCTGTATCTCAAATAAAGGCTCTGTCATTGCCTTTGATTTACAGTAGTATTTCCAACCTAAATCTCCCCGGTGCAATTTGAGGCCATTCCCTCTAGTCCAATTTCTAGTTACATGAGAGAAGAGAATACTGTGGGAGACAGTGTCAAAGGCTTTGCTGAAGTCAAGGTAGACCACATCAACAGCCTTTCCCTCATCCACCAGACGGGTCACTAGATCATAGAAGGAGATCAGGTCAGTCAAGCAGTACCTGCCCTTCACAAACCCACGCTGGCTAGGCCTGATCCCCCAGTTGTCCTGCACATGCCGCGTGATCTCTCTCAAGATGATCTGCTCCATAACCTACCCTAACATCAAGGTCAGGCTGATGGACCCGTAGTTCCCCAGGTCCTCCTTACAACCCTTCTTGTAGATAGGAATCACACTGGTAAGTCTCCAGTCTTCTGGGACATCTCCAGTTGACCAGGAACACTGACAGATGATGGAAAGCGGCTTAGCTATTATCTCCACCAGTTCCCTCCACACTCTCACATGGCTCTCATCTGGCCCATGGACTTGCGGCAGTCCAGGTGGAATAGTAGGTCTCTATCTGTTTCCTCCTGAATCGTGGAGGGTTTATTCTGCTCCCCATCTGAGACTTCCAGGTCAGAGAGTAGAGTACCCTGAGGATAACTGGTCTGACTTTTAAAGATAGAAATAAAGAAGGCATTCAGGACCTCAGCCTTTTCCTTATCCTCAGTGGTCACGTTCCCAGCTGCATCCAGGAAAGGATGGAGATTCTCCTTGGTCCTCCTCTTACTGTTAATATATTTGTAAACAAGCTTCTTGTTCCCTTTTACCCCAGTGGCCAAGTTGAGTTCAAGCTGGGCTTTTGCTTTTCTAATTTTCTCCCAACACATCCTAAAAACTTCTTTGTACTCTCCCCGAGTTTCCCGTCCCTTCTTCCACAGGAGGTAGATTCTCTTTTTCTCCTGAAACCTCAGGAAAAGCTCCCTGTTCATCCATGCTGGTCTTCTTTCCTGCCTGCTCATTTTGTGGCTGAGGGGGTGTAAAATCAATGAAAATTATATAAAGGAATATTATATAATTTAATAATATTAAGATGTTACAATAATGAAATAAGTAAGAGAGTTAGGCACAGCAAGACAAAGAGAATAAATAGGAGGCTTACCCGAGTTGTGGGCTCGCTCAGAAAACTCCAGTGGAATGGATCTTCCAGAGAGAGAGAGAGAGAGAGATCCTTCCCCACTGGTAGTCAGCTCTTAAATGGGTCTAGGAGAGGTGGAGCCAGGCTCCACCCCTTCCTGCAGCACAGGTGAATTGCTTTCACCTGTGCTCCCAGGGCTGACTCATTGCTCGCCTCAGGTGACTAATCAGAGGTTCAGGCCGTGACTCAGCAGTTCCCATACAGGGGGATAGTCAGCTCCTGCGCCTTTAAGACTTTTTTCTTGAAGAGCGACCAGCCTTCCTGGACCCCTTTATGCTCCAAGACTGAATACCAAGGGACCCTCCCTACCAGTCTCCTGAACAATTTAAAGTCCACCCTCCGGAAGTCCAAGGTAGTAGTTTTGCTATCCCCTCTCCTGGCTCCATCAAGTATCGTCATGGTCACTCTGTCCAAGACAGCCTACAACCTCCACATCTCCCACCAGATTTTCTCTGTGAACAGCAGGTCTAGCAGGGTGCCTCCCCTGGTTGGCTCTCTCCTCTTCCTTCTTTTCCCCAGTTCTGTTTCCCCAGTCCTTGTTATTTCCTTTCCCCAAGTCTTTTCCTCGTCCTTTTTCCTTTCCTGATTCCATTTCCTTTTCTCACTCTCCTTCTTTTCCTCTTTCACTTCTCATTCTCATTCTTTTCCTTTCTCCATTCCGTTTCCAATTCACCAGCTGCAGAAGGAAGTTAACTTCCATATACTCTAGAAACCTAGACTGTTTCTTCTGTGCTGTGTTGTATTCCCAGCATATATCAGGGAAGTTGAAGTCTCCCATGAGGACAAGGGCTGGCGATCACGCAACTTCTGCCAGCTGTTCATAGAGCACCTCATCTGTCTCTTCATTCTGGTTATAAAGTTCCCTTTCCCCTTCATATCTAGTTTAAAGCCCTCTCTAGAAGCCCGGCCAGCTCCTGGGCAGGGATCCATTTTCCCCTTTGAGACAGATGAGACCCATCAGCAGACCTCAGGCCTGATGCTGCATAAATCACCTGTCATGGTTTTATGATGTTTGGTTATCAGTATTCCACATCATAACATCATGTAATATACTGGGAGTTAAAGGGTTAATGCTCCAGGTCTGGGTACCTGTCCCAAAGGAGAACTACTACTACATTCTCCAGAGGACTGTTCACTGTTATCATTTCCACTCAGGGGAAGAGATAAAAGGCCTTCATAGGTCACCTGATGGCTCTTTTTTCAATCGCCTGGCTTGTCTCTGTTGCGGGTGCCATTTCATCACAGCATTAGATTAAGGCCTTCAGTTTTCAGACACTCTCATTTCATTTACTAGCAATTCTGATTATATTATACTGTATTATAGTGCGTTATCTTGCATTTCGATATCTTATTTAGTAAATTTGTTTCTCTTCAGATCATTGTTGCTGTTTTATTTTTAGACCCATCTCTCTATCCTTTTCCCCTTTATCCCTTTTCCCGGGGTGCAGGTCCGTTGGTCCCCCCCTGTCCTGCTAGTCACAGAACCGGGCCGAACCTGCCTGTAAACCGTTGACAACTGCCCCGTTATCAAAGAACCTGAAACTATTGCATTTTCACCAGCCTCTCAACCATGTCTTTATAAGATGGGTTATCCTGCTCCTCTCACTGTCCTTCCCTGCCACTGATGGAATAGAGGAAAATACTACCTGTATGCCTGTTCTATCAACTAATTGTTCCAGTCTGCTGAAATCATTTTTGGTAATCCTTAGGCTTCTGTCAGTGACCTCATCACTGCCAGCCTGAACTATCAATAAAGGATAATAATCAGAGAAGCGGATCAGACTGGGTCTGATTTAGGCCCATCTCACTACCTTTCCCCTTTATCTCAGGGCATGGGTCCATGGGTCTCCCCCATCCCATTTAGTTATGGAACCGGGCCAAACCAGCCCAGAACCATATCAATTACCTTCCACATTTTTAAAATACAGGTACATTCTATATGGGAGCTATTCTCAGGTAAACCACTTTGTGAGATAAGTTTTAGCATTCAGAAGTTTCCACAAAATAAAGTTTTTTTCAAAATAAGAACAAATAGAAGTACCTAACTTCGCATGCAAGATCAGGGCCCAAGACTATAAACAACCATTAATTAATGGTCAAAACAAATAACTGTAAAATGCTCAATAGATTTTGATTGCTGGACATACCTGCATCAGCAGTTTTGTTCACATCAAGAAGTGCTCTTGAAGGACTTACCATTTTTTGGATTCATAACATAGAGTTTTGGAGAAGAAAATTTTATTTGGACTGAACTACTAATGGAAACTAATGAGATTACAGTCCATGAGACCAGACTAGAACTTGTACAAACTTGTGCTGGATTCTTAGTAGCAACTATTTCCCTTACTGATCTGCTACTATTGCATGGTAATATTTGTTAACGTAGACTTGCCCACAATCCGTGATGTTTGCTTTCTATTACAGAAGGGTAATATTACTGAACATTACAAGAAAATAATACTTAAAAATATATATTTATCATCAAAAGCTCTTACCTGTGTTTGTTCTGGAGTTTCTCCTGCAAAGTAAAAGATGTAATGATCTTCACTGAAGTGCTGAACTACTATCTGAAAACAGTTTGGCCTTAAAAAAAAAAAAACACCATAAGGTTTATTAATCTTGTAGTATTGACAAACGCCTCCATTTCTTGATCTCTGTCAAAACCAAGTTCACACTGAACTAATACATTTATGCTGTTCCACTGTAAGGAACACTGAACATAGCATAGTTTCAAACCCCCCAATTTAGTTCTATAGTATCTATCAACAAAAGATTTTTTGGAATTGACAAAATCCTTGATCTTATCAATTTTTTGTTCAATAGGATAAAAACCTTCAATAGAGTTGCCTCAAACTTTTTTAAGGCCTGTGATATGAAATGTGGATCAATTAATACACAATGTTGAGAAATGACAATGCAAGAACCCAAATCATTATTGCATCATATTACACACAGGAAAATCTTAAGACTAAGTTCTAAAATTTCTTACTAGAATTTATGAACAGTTGCTAGCAATCAAGTTGCCATGGCTTAACAGGTTACCATTAATCAGTTAAATCTGTCTACATATGCTCTTGCAATCTATGCCAACTATGGAATAAAACAATATGAACCAAGAGTTACATGCTTTCTTTTCACAATGAGCAAAAGCTTAAAAAAAAAAATGAAATAACAAAAACACAACCAACCAAAAATACATTAGCAGGTCAACTTGTTCATTAGTGACATATTTTCTGTGTATCATACATCTCAAACTAGCAGTTAACTGCCCTGCTGCATGTACAATAATTAAAAGTCATTGTCCTACCTGCCAAATAAACTGTCATGTACTCCATAGACTGAACACACACTAAGATCTATTAATCCTTTAGGTTTTGTGGCTCGTTTTTCACTTTCAAAATAAATAAGCTGAGAATCATTTCCCTCCAATATAAAATACAAGTTCTTCCATCTCTTCCCTTTGCCTGTAGAAAAGAGAGTAGGAAGTTACAATATAGTTTAAAAGTGTAAATTTTGTAAACAAAGAAAAATGAGGGCAGAAAGGTTTTTGTCAAAATACAAACAGAACAACATACAGTTAATCATGCTTAAGCAATAGTATCAGTAAACACATTCAATTTTTTTTTTGCAACATCTAGCTAAAAACCAAACCCTCTTCACATATTCAGGTATATTTATAAATAGTTCTCTAAATATTTTCACTGAACTCAACAGGATTAAGCAAGTGTACATAAGCTACCCAGACTACTTTATTCATATCAATGAGAAGATTGTCTATACAGTTTGTAAATAACGTGATGCTGTAAGTGATCCAATTTATTACAGCTATTTTAAATTAAGAAATAGATTTCTCTTGACATAAGAAAATTATTCTTAAACTCTTACCAACAGATCAGCATAACCGATTGCATCACAATATTGTAAAACCATATGATAAATAATAGAAATGGAAATATAATATACACAAACTTGGATCAGAACCATGCCCCAAACACACCTATATCTAAGGATTTGGCCAGTTCCACGTTTCTGAGAAAAACAAATAAAAAAATAACCCAGAGTATCTTCAGAGTATCTTTTAGAAAAACATTCATCATTAATTTTCAACTTGATCATTATAGAACCCTCACAGTCTTCCATAAACAAGCACTTGTACTTACTGTTTTGGAAAACAAACTTTAATATCTAGTTATTATACTCCACTAGAGGGAAGAGTGTTTTTATTCAATGTCTGTCCTATATGTGGGTAGATATGTCTCTGCACACCAACTCAGTACTCCTGCTTGCACATTTAAAGTATCCCAGTATCCCTTTCAGCTATTTTTTTTTTTTTTTAAGTTTATTCTCAGCTGATTCCTCAACTCTACCACATCACTCTATATCTTCTCACAGAAACTGCACTCTCAAGAGAAGAGGTGCTTTCTTTCCTTTATTCAGAGGATCAAGTTTTTATTTCCTTTGAACGCATCTTTTATATTCGACTACATTTAAATACTGGCCTTCTTTCTCACTTCTATTTGCTATCCAGATCAGTATCTGAAACTTATTGTTTTAGTTTAGTATTGTACACCAGAATACACATTTTAATTTAAACATATTATCTCACTTGGAGTAACAAAAATTAAACCAGCTCTGGTCTCCAATGAATGTACTGATTTACATTAATATAGCTCTCTAACTCATACTATCAGCTTATATTTAAACAATTCACATTTATAAAATTTATTCATATTAAATAAGTGCACTTCATTTAGTGAGTATGAATATTACCTTTGATAAAAGGGTAAAGTTTTTGTTCTGCTTTCTTTATTTTTTCAAGAACTGTCAATTTACATCCTTATACTGCATGTCAATTTATGTATGATGCCTTTCTATTAATGAATTTAAGGAAAAAACCCTTTAAAGACATTCTATAACCTTATGCTCCCTTCAATTTTGCCTTCACTAGTACCAGTGCTACACAAAACATGCATTGAGATCTGCATATTATTTTTAGGAAAACATTTTATAGAAACAAACTCACTTTTTTTTAGAAGGTAACCTTTTTTGACAATGTTTTTATAAAAAGCATCCTTTGTTTTGCGACGAATTGTATCGTAGATTTCTTTTCCATCCACTGTATTATTAAGCACTTGTTCTTGATGCTGGTAAATAAGGAAGAAATGAACAGTTTATTTTCTAAAGCACATGAATCACCGTAAGAAAAACGAAGCTGCAAACAAAAATCTTATTGAATGCTACCAATTCTTTATTATTGTTCTGTCATGTTTTAATAAGCCAATATAATTTAATACAATATCTTTGCTGGAAATGTAACATGACTATAATGATTAGATCAGAATTATGATATAAGAAAAATAAGGTTTAAATACAAATCAATGTTTACAAAGTAACATCTGTATGTATTTAATATTAAATAGAAATCAGCATCTTCCACAGTGATTTATATAAAATTTACATAAGTCTTTATAGGTTATCTAGCTTCTAGCTGTCTTCTATCAAAACTTTTGGGAATGAGTAATTAAGGATAAACTCTGAAGCAACAAGACTGGTGCAGATTAAAACTGAATGATTTATTCAAGATGCTTTGCAGTCCCTCACTAATCTTATTTACATTCATGTCCTAAATGTATAGCATTTTAACAGAAAACAACAGGAGAAAGCAGAAACATAGGATAGTCAGAATAATCAAAAGCCAAGTCAAGTTTGACCTTACCAAATCATCTGATCAGCAAAAGATGTTTACCCATAAGAAGACATGAGAAGTAAGACTGTATAATCAATGAAAATTATATAAAGGAATATTTTATAATTTAATAATATTAAGATGCTATAATAATGAAATAAACAAGACAGTTAGGCACAGCGAGACAAGGAGAATAAATAGGAGGCTTACCCGTGTCATGGGCTCACTCAAGAAACTCCAGTGGAGTGGATCTTCCAAAGAGAGAGAGATCCTTCCCCACTGGTAGTCAGCTCTTAAATGGGTCTAGGAGAGGTGGAGCCAGGCTCCACCCCTTCCTGCAGCACAGGTGAATTGCTTTCACCTGTGCTCCCAGGGCTGACTCATTGCTCACCTCAGGTGACTAATCAGAGGTTCAGGCCCTGACTCAGCAGTTCCCATACACTCCACCCCTTCACAGCATGAACCAATGATCAGGCTGACTAATGGGTAAGCTTTTCCTAATACAGAGACCCGCTATATCACGACGCTTATACAATTTCCATCGCGACGCATGTTGGTACAATTCAAGACAAGTGACGATTGGTGAACGTTGATATTCTTGTATGGGCCAGTGCTCGATGAAGTTACTAGAGGCATGCAGTCGTCAGGTGCAGGTCCGTCTTCTGTTCCATCAGTCCCGTATAGGCCATCACCGGGTGTCACACGTGATCTGACTGTAACACTGGAACGCTTTGATGGCATTTCGTTCTTTCTGGTGATCCTGAAGGCTCGAAGACTCACGGGGAGTAATACAGATGTTTCAAGGGTACCAGGAGGGGAAGGTCTGCTCTCCAGGGCAAGATACAGGCCGTATTTCTATCCTGGGTCAACACTTCCGCTTGTACTGGGGCACGTCCCGGCCGCCTGTACCACACCTTCTGGCCAGATATCTGTGGCTGCATAACTATGTCAGGCACCAAAGGAGGTGTCCTGATCTGCCATAGGGACATGATGGGGGTCCCTTTAGCAATAAAGATCGGAGTGTTGACCACAATATCAGTAGGCCATGTACCTATTACTGGAGGGACTACTGAGCCTCCCACCTCCAACAATCTCCCCCAAGGTGCAAGTAGGCCACACCACTTGGGTCCTACCTGCACCTTCCAAGGCCATTTTATTCTATGAGTACCTGGATCTAAATTCTCAGGGGCAGGGAGCAGATGATTATTTTCATTGCCAATCTGGGGTCTTACCTGATAATCAGTGCCCGTAATTTGGATCCTAAGCAGGGTGGCCCATGTTGTCTGCAGCATTCTCAGGGCACTGGGTCGGCCGTCTCGGGGTCTTTCATTCAGGTCCCGCAAGGTTTCATACAGTCTTTTCGTCCACCCCTGCAGGGACTGGGAGTCTGTCTTCAGGGCAGCCTTAAGAATACCATTATAACGTTCAATGAGGCCTGCCCCCGTTGGATTATATGGCAGGTGGAATCGCCATTCGATGTTGTTTTCTTCTGCCCAGCGCTGTATCGTTGCACCAGTAAAATGAGTCCCTTGGTCGCTCTCGATGACTTGAGGTGTCCCGTAGGCAGACATCAGTTTAGTCAGTGCCTTGATGGTATATGCCTGGTTTGCTTTTGGTACTGGATAGGCCTGCAGTAGCCCACTTGCAGTGTCGACGCAGGTCAGGGCATATCTCGCCGCCTCAGACCGAGGAAGGGGCCCAATGTAATCGACCTGCCATTGCTGGAGAGGATTGTGTCCTCTAGCAAGATGGGCTGTCGTTTTGGGCAATGATCTCGGTCTCATCTTAGAGCAAGCATCGCAATCCTGGCATGCCGGGACGATGTCAGGTAGTTGTATGGGCAGTCCCCATGCTTTAGCAGCTGCCCACATTGTCTTTTGTCCTGCATGTCGTAGCTTCTGATGTAACCAACGGGTGATGTTCTCAGACGGAGAATTCTCAATCCATCTAACTCGGGCCAGCATGTTGGCTTCATCATTTCCCAGTGACTGTAGGGGCTGATGACCAGAAACATGGTAGACACGTACAGTCCTGTGTTTGACTGTATTCCATATGTCTAACCACATGTCTTTGCCCCAGATTGGTCGGGCGTGGATAGTCCATTCCTGGGTGGCCCACTGTGCAATCCAAAGAGTGAGCTCCCGGTACACAGCCCAACTGTCTGTACAGATATTCAGAATACCATCACCGGGTTCCTTGGTTATAACCATCCACACGGCTCGCAGTTCTGCCCATTGGCTGCTCTGACCATCCCCCTCGTCAAACCAGATTGTCTCTGTGGAAGGATGGTATGCTATCGCTCTCCACATGCTCGGGTTGCCCTTGCTGGACCCATCTGTATACCAGGCATCTACAGGGATAGGATATTTCCCCTCCTGAACGGGACTCTTCTCTGGTGGAGCAACCAGTGTTTCTTTTGGTGCATCACAGTGATAGGTCACTGGGCCTAGGATCTTCTGAAGCTCTTCTTTTAAGGGTGATGAAGACAGACTGCTCCTTTGGCTGAGGTAAGCGACCCATCGTGCCACTGTTTGTGCTTGGGCCACCCCCGTCTTAGGAAGGTGGGTCAGATCTTTCACCCACCCCTGAATTGGCAGAGTGGTCTTAACTATAACTTCAGCCGTCTGGGTTATTGGCTCTACTGCCTGTAATGCTGAATAGGCAGCCAATAACTGTTTTTCAATCATACTGTATCTTTCTTCTGCTCCATGCCAGACCTGAGACCAAAAACCAATGGGGGTCCAAACAGAACTCTGGCGTTGCCACAGGCCCCAACCAAAGCAATCTTGAGTAACATGAACATCCAACTCAGCTGGGAGGGTAGGATCGAATATACCCAATGCCTGGGCTTGTTTAACTGCCAGTTTTGCCTGTTGGAAAGCATCCTGTTCTGTTTTCCCCCAGTCCCATAGCTGCCCCTTTTTTGTGAGTCTATATAGTGGCCTTAGCAGCTGCGCTAGGTGAGGTATAAAGGAACGCCAGTAACCCAGTATACCTAGGAACTCTTGCAGCTGCTTCGATGTTGTAGGGACTGGGAACGCCTGAACCTTATCTATGACAGCACTGGGTAGTACTTTGGTCTTTCCTGACCAAACCACCCCCAGGAATCTTACAGACAGGCCCGGACCTTGCACCTTCCGGGGATTTATAGCCCACCCCCTCTGCTGTAAATAGGCGGTTAATGAATCTGCCGCCTGCCCTACTGCCTCCAGTGAGTCGGATGTCAGCAGGAGATCATCAATATAATGATACAAGTTAACATCATCAGGTTTTTTCCAATCAGCCAGGTCACGCGCCACTAGATTGTGACAATACGTTGGTGAATGCACGTACCCCTGTGGCAGGACCTGAAAGGTCCACTGCCTGCCTCCCCACGTAAACGCAAACTGATCTTGCAATTCCTCAGCAATTGGGATACTGAAGAAATCATTTGCTAGATCTAGGACACAATGATAGGTTTTTATCTCCCTACTCAACGTATCCATTAGGGAGGCAATATTGGGTACGGCCGCATGAATAGGCGGCGTGACCTTATTTAATTCTCTGTAATCCACTGTCATTCTCCACGTGCCATCCGACTTCCGCACTGGCCATATGGGGGAATTATATGGGCTGTGTGCAGGTCTGATAATGCCCACTTTTTCTAATTCCTGCACCGTTCTCGATATTTCATCTTGCCCACCCGGGAGTCTGTACTGTCTTACATTAGTAATCCGGCGCGGTTTCGGCAGGCAAATAGGCCCATGTTTCTCATGGCCTCTTAGTATTGCCTGCACCACCCGGATACTGATACATCTCTGTCAAAGTCTGAACTCTCCCACAGTTGTCTGGAGAGCCAGACCCCATAGAATATCTATGCCCAAGATGTACTCCTGGACTGGGGCAATAGATACCTTATACTCCCAGGGGGGAGACAACACAACCCACCAGTTTTAACCATGTTTGGGTGACAGGAATAGTCTGTCCCCCAAAGCCACCAATCACCATTCTGTCTCCATCAAATTTGTTGGATCTCCATAAACAATGATGTTTCGCTCCAGTGTCTACTAATGCCATAACCCTTGTGTTTTTTCGGGGACCAATAAATGTTAATTCTACATAGGGCCTCCGGTCCCGTCTGGAGGCCCTAGGGGGACTAACATCCTTGTCACGCATGAATTGAGCTATGTCCATTTTTGCTTCCGGTGGCTCAGGCATTGTAGCCCGAGACACCTGAGGCAGCTTTTTTCCCTATTAGGAACAATGAATCCTCTAAGTTCCATGTCGTTGTTGGCATTCTTTCATTTCATACCCTTACCCTTGGTTTCTTAGGGAGGTTTGATAATTTTGGTTGTCCTTTGATTGTTTCCACAGTTGGAGGAGGACATGGTTGGGCTGGCCGTCAATCTTAGCAAATTGGACCCCAGCCCGAATTAATCATTAAACATTTGTTTTCGGGAGACCCTTATGGGTCCCGATTGAGGAGCTCGAGTAGCCGGCATTTTGGTTTTAGTCACCGGCAAGACCTCGGCTTCTTCTAGTGTCCGAATGTTGCGCCTACTCCACAGGCGTTCTGTTTCTCTAGGTCCGCCACTAACTGCGCAGCCTGCTGGACACTGCTTCTGAGGCCACTAGGGGATTTAATATAGAGACCAGAGTGCCATACAGATGGGAGGGGTGCTTGTTGGTAGAATTAGGTCTCTCATCTCCGCTGAGAATTTGACCAGATCAGGGCATCACGGTACTTCATAAATTGCTTCCCTTACACCTAGCTCACGGAATGTAACTTTGAAGATCCTCATGGAGGACCACAGCCTGTATGTAAGGGAATATCAGATTTATTGGGCCATACCATACGGCAGGCCGCCATTAACCATTTTTATAGAATGGTTTCATCATTATATTGATTACCTGCATATAATCTCTGTCTAAGAGCCAGGAGGATAGTCATTGTGGCCAATTCGGCATATTCGGGGCCATTCACCAGAACACTTTCTGCCCCAGAATCCCATAGTCTTAATAACCAAGCCGGCACACTTTCTCAGGTTTCTGCTGAATCGTTGGCTAAGTCCATCAGTTCTGTTTGCCGTGTTGGTGGGCTGTTACATGCAAGTGTGTTTGAGCAGGGGGCCACTGATCAGGCGGCACCCCTGCCGGTCTGTCCTGTACCTTTTTCGTTTTTTGAGTTATAACAGGACGGACTTCTAGTGCATCTGTCAAAATTGGAGATTCAAGATCTGATTTACATTTTTTATTTTCCTGATCAACACAGTCCGTTGATTCAGGAGCCTGGTCATTGTTTATTGAAATACTACGAACTTGGCCTATTGGCAGATGTAGAACTGGTTTTTTTCCTGTTAATACGCCAAGTTCTGTTCTAGTTTTCAATACAACTTTTAGAAGTTCATTTTCATTCACTAAAGTATTATTCCTTATTTCAGCATTGTTAAAGCATTTAATAGCGGCCATGCCATGTAGGAAGCCGCTAATTGTTCTTTCTCTAGTGACTAATATATCTTGCCTAGTCCCTGAAAGTAATCCGCTAGGCAATATGGGGAAACATTCCCACAACACGTTAGGGGACCCATTTTTCAATGATAGTTGCCAAATCATAATAAGGGGATCCCGCAAATCCTGGGATCTGCCCTGGAATTATTTTATCAAGGGGGGTAGTGTTCTCCCCCTTGAACCATTTACAGAAACTCCAAAGAAAGGACATAGTGTAAGTTTTAGTATATTCGGCTTGCCTGCCTGGCTCGCCAAATGTATAATCAATGAAAATTATATAAAGGAATATTTTATAATTTAATAATATTAAGATGTTATAATAATGAAATAAGCAAGACAGTTAGGCACAGCGAGACAAAGAGAATAAATAGGAGGCTTACCCGTGTCATGGGCTCGCTCAGGAAACTCCAGTGGAGTGGATCTTCTAAAGAGAGAGAGATCCTTCCCCACTGGTAGTCAGCTCTTAAATGGGTCTAGGAGAGGTGGAGCCAGGCTCCACCCTTCCTGCAGCACAGGTGAATTGCTTTCACCTGTGCTCCCAGGGCTGACTCATTGCTCGCCTCAGGTGACTAATCAGAGGTTCAGGCCATGACTCAGCAGTTCCCATACAAAGACTGTCAAGCAGTGAGAACAATACTGAGATAAAGTGATATATGCTCTGGCTTCATACTAAATACTTTTCTCCTCCACCCCCCTCCATCTCTAAGAATTATAGTTTTGAACAAGATAAATGCAAGATGCAAAAACACTTCAGTAATAGGAATTACATGAATCAAAATAAAAACAATATGTAAACTTTTATGAACTCAATATAACCTCCATAATATAACTACAAAAGAAACAATGCACAAAACAACAGATTTAACGACAAATGTTTTAAAGTAAATTTCAAGTTAGACACAGGAAGTCAATTACATTGAACTGAATAGCATGCAAGACTTCTGAATTTTTTTTCTCTCCAAAAACAGATGACAGTATGAGAGAGAATACAACCAAATGTACTTACACCACCATTTCCTCACATTTGTCTCAATCACATTACAGAGCATGAGTTAACAGTAGCCAACTTGGAAGCATTGTTGACAAGACAATCAGCAATACAGAATAAGGCGTATGTATAGTAATACAACATAAAAGTTGTACTTCTTTATACTTATCAGTGTAAAACAATATAACATGGCTACAATATCAGAGATAATATTTTAGGATATGTCTGATAAGAATTCCCACAGAAAAAGGCATTATTAATGACACGGCATTCAGAGCTGTTCTTGTCCATCACATTCAGGGAACATGAACTTGCACTAGAATTTGTGTTAGTAGGGCAACTACAGGAATGTTATAAAGATATGCATGCTCAGCTTAGTCAGCATAGGCAGAATACAAGAAATGTCCTTGTATTAATGTAATAGATGCAACAAGTGTTCCAGAACATGCCCTGCAATCCCTGCTCTTCTTCGCATAGAAGTTTCTCTGAGGGAAGAAAGATGCCAGACACAGAAGAATGGAGGGCGGCCAATTGTCCCTGTCCCCAACACTCACAGTATGGCTCAATCAGAGACCACAGCTGGGGTCACAAGGCAGAGCACTTACACCTCAGAGCACAGACAAAGCCTACCATTATTTTCTGTTGACTATAAACCAACCTTAGATGAGCGAATACATGCAAGGATAAAATGAAATAAGCTCAAAAATTCAGGAGGTGACAATGCTGTTTAACTGTCATCAATACCTCTGCTGTAATTCATTTCTTATACTATAAATAGTTATAAAGTCAATGTCTTCAACAACAAATGCTCAGAGATGAAATTTTACCTGCATTGGAACAGGATCTTTAAGGTAATAACCTTCAACAATCTGTTCTTTCTTGTAATGTTCAATGATCTCAGCAATACTGTTCAAATAAGAAAAATAAGATTTATAAGTTAAACTGGTTAGTTTTTCCTCTGCATGAGAATTTGCTTTTCCATACAATTGGTGTTTCATCACAAATTTATAATAAAAAACAAGTATAAAACATCATAATCTTGTTTGCATCAATGACAATTTACTAATATACTGAAATAAAGAAAATTCACAGAATTGTATTCATTAATTTTAAACTCTAAAGAACATTTTCAATCAGTTGTTGAAAATGCCAGTCATGTAGACTACCTTTTCCACATTTGAGTAACACATGCACATTGCCAGCTCTTCAACCAGGCTGAAAATAGCTACTTCATTGGCAATAATTTCCAAAGTCCTAGAGTAAACTAGGGAAGGGAAATGGGAGATACTTTAAAATGAGCAAAGCAATTTCTTTCTTGAACAGGAGTGGGGAAATAGAAAAGCTTTTTTCAAACACAGATAATACTTCAAAAATCACTGGTAAAATAGCTATTCAGTTACCAGCACTCCTGCAGGAAAACTTGCATTCTAATTACCAGAATCATACTGAAATTGAATTTTGAAAGATCAGGAGAGAAATAGTGACAGATGAAAGCTAAAATTCAATGCATCTTTAAGTTGTTCTGCCTTATTTTTGTAGTTATTGAAAATTACACTGTAATAAAAAAGGGGAATGTTAATGTCAATATGGATGAATCATACATAAAATATAAACATGAAAATAAAGAAATATGTAATTAAGAGTGGAACAAATCTATACTGAATGCATTTTCTCACTTATACACATACAAACATACAGGTTGCTCTGAAAGTAAAGCCTCCTATTTATTACCATGTGAATTACAACAGATACAAAGAGCATAACGCTGTGATAGAGCGAATTTTCAGTGACAAAAAGCTATTTTTCAACATAGTCACCACCATTAGCTATGCATTTTCGCCAGCTATGAACAAAAGCCTGCATGCTACGCTCACAGAAGTCTGCATGACCATCCAGAACACGGTTTGTCTTTCACGTTGCTGTCATCACTGCTGAAACTCATCATCCACTGTTTGGTCTCCATAAACATTCAGCAAGTATCAATGAATGTCAACAAGTGCAGTTTGTTCTGCATGGAGAAATTCAACAACACAGCTTTTGCTTCATACGCTCTTCCATGTCAGATTGTCCCTCTGCTGTCATCTATCACACGGCAACAAAATATAACAATATTGGTGGGAAGGTTCAACCTCTACTGCCATACCACCAACGTCTGCTTCTAATGTTGTGGGCCAAGATAATAAAATAGGAGGCATTATTTTGGAGCAGTCCTTATATATATACTGTTATTTATGTTTGTGCATGCAATCATTAAGGCACATATGATGAGATCTTTGGCTTATTAAAATGAGATAAAGTTGTGTATAAAGGAAAGATGCGATGCTATAAAAGGATAATGAAAACATTTAAATGAAGCAATAGAAACTTTTTTTCTGACTAGTGCATGCTCAATAAATCAATGTATCTTCCCACAAATTTTTATTTTTCATGTTTGTAAAGTGACTCGAATTTCTCTTTTAGTATTATTAAATTCAAATAAAATTATTTCAAATTTTACTTATATGTAATATGCACATGCTATTTTCTGCATTAAAAATTAGACTTTACAGCATTGCATAAAATAACATTCATTGAATTTTGCATTTTGAACATCTACTGCAAACATTTTGTTACAAGGGCAATTTTTTTCCCTCTTAGTCAAATTGGAAGTACCTTGACTGTCAATGTTTCTTTCCATGGTTAAAAATACCAGGAGTCATTCCTCAACATAAGAAACAATTGCCTAATTTCTTTGAGTTTTGTTAAATGAGCTGAAAAAGAAACTGGATTGTATTTGAAAATTTCTTTTAGAAACAGAGTATCATATAGACTAAAATATTATATCTTGATGGAGTGCTTAAGAGTTTAGTTCTTTAACTCTCTCCTCCCCCACACAACTCAGATGGTCATTGTATATTTCCTTACTACTCCAGCAGCCTAGAAACCAGATATCTTCAGATACACAGAATAAAATAGTAGAGTTGGAAGAGATCTTACAAAGATCATCTAGTCAAACTGCATGACCACTTCAGGGCTAACCAAAAGTTAAATTATATTAATGAGGGCATTATCCAAACACTGACAGGCATAGGACTTCAACTACCTCTCTGGGATGCCTGTTCCAGTGTTTGACCATCCTCACAGTAAAGAAAGTTTTTCTAATGTCCTGTCTGAACCTCTCCCGTAGGAGAGAGCTTTCTGCCTTTCCCTTGTGTCCTGTCTTTGGTCCCCAGGGAGAAGAGAGCAGCAACTCCCTCTCCACTTCTCCTCCTCAGGAAGGCATAGAGAGCAATGAGATCACTTCTCAGCCTCCTTTTCTCCAAACTAGACAAATGAAATGGCCTCAACCTCTCCTTACAAGAGATGCCTTCCAGCCCTTTTACCAACTTTATTGCCCCCCTCTGGATGCTTTTGAGAGTCTTAACATCCTTTTTACATTGTGGAGCCTAGAACTGCACACAATATTCAAGGTGAGGGTGCACCAATGCTAAATATAAAGGGAGAATCACCTCTTTTGACCAGCTGTGTTGCCGGGGAACACTGATGACTCACGTTGAGTCTACTGTCAACCAGAACCCTCAGATCCCTTTCTGCTGAACTGCTCTCTAGTCAGTTGTCTCCCAGTCTGAACAGCATTGCTCCATCCCAAGTGTAGAATCTGACAGAGTCAACAGCTAGTTTCTAATCAGGGACCTCCCCAAATTCCCTGAACCATGAGTAAATTGTTGAGAGGGATCCAGCTATAACGTTAACTCCTTCAGCACTCTGGGGTGAATCCTATATCAGGCCCCACAGACCTATGAATGTTCAGTTGATAAAACTGGCCCCTTACAATTTTGATGACCACAGATGTTAAGTCACTGCTCCCTCAATCATGGTCCTCCAACTCAGAGGACCAGGCAGCCCAAGATCCATCATTAATATTAAAAACTGAGGCAAAAAAGGCAGTAATGTCTCTACCTTTTCCTCATCTTTACTTATTTGCCGACCATCCTCTTGCTGTTGACATACTTGAAAAAGCCTTTTTTGTTGTCTGACACCATAGTAATCAGGTATCAACTCAAGCCAAGACTGGCTTTTCTTTTCTCCCTGCAGATGCAAACTGCAGCTCTGTACTCTTCGTGTGAAGTTAGATCTTGCTTCTAGAAGTCATATATTTTCAATATGCTTTTAATGAAACTCTGGCTAGTTTTCTCTTAATTTCCTTCATCACAAAGTGATAGCTGTATTTCTTATTTTTGATCATTTAATGCATTAAATTCTACTATTGTTGAATATCTGATGAGTCTAACAAATACATTCTGAGACTGAAAACACACTATATAATGTGAAATTGGGAGTCAAGTTATCTAACATGTAAGAAGTAAAGCATAGGTTGACCACTAAGAGGAATCTAAGGAACAGAAAAGAAGGGATCATAACTCTTCACAGTCTGATCAGCAACAATCCTATTTACGTAAAATACATCAAGGAAGGTGTAAGTATGAATTTAGAAAAAGTTGATTTGATACACAGAAATAAAGATTAACAAGTTTAATCTTAATACTATATTACAGTTACTTCAGTAATTCCAAACTGTTTACCATAGGGCTTATTAGGTCACCCAGGTCCTTACTACTTGTATAATTTAAAAGTATCTCATCATCATGGGTAGTAACATTATTTTAATAATTAATGGGTGAATTAAGAGTTATTGCAACTGCTGACGTTTCAAATAGTGAAAAAAACAGAAAGCAGAATAGTACTAGGTACTTTGTTAAATTATTAAAATAAATAACGTTAGGATCACATTGTACAGCCTATCAAAATATGAATTAATCCATCAGTTAAAACGAAAATGGTTTCCAACAGCTCCAATCTCCTAGTCTACAATTGTCTCATCTCTCAAAGTTAACTTAAAAGATTGTTCAATGTTCAGTTGTTGGGCCAATGTTCTCCTTGATTCTACTTTGGCATAGAATCACAAGATATATGACCCTACTTCCCCCTCATAGAATCATAGAATCACAAGGTGTTGTGGTTTCATGATTTTTAGTTGTCAGTATTCCACATCAGAACATCATGTGGACCAGTGGAAGTTAACGAGTTAATGTTCTGGTTCGTTTACTGCCTTTTGTGGACTCTGAGTATCCTGATGGGAGGGGGCGGCATCCCCGGGGGACCTGGCGGGCAGAGGCAGTGGGGTGGAGCTGCGGACAGGACCCAGAGCGGCTGCCTCTTCCCGTCTGGCCCGGCTCAGCCGTCTCAGCTCGCCGCGGAGAAAGCACGCGTTTTCCCTCGCACTATCGTGGTTTGACTCTCGTTTTTTGATACTCTTGTCTCTCTCGTTTTGTTTGATTTAGTTCGATTCAGTAAGTTACCCTTCCTTCTCAGATCGTTGCCGTTGTGTTTTCTTTTTGTTAAAACTATCGGTTAGCTCTCTGCCCTTCCCCCTCTCCCGGAGCGCACGTGGCCCGGGGCCGGCCGGGTCGTGGCAAACCGTTCGTACCTTTTTTTCCCCCCTCTCTTCTTCCCGGGGCCTGTGCCCCCCTGTTATGGACTTATATCTAAGGATAACCCGTGACACAAGGTTGGAAAGGACCTGCAAGATCACCTAGTCCAACCGTCCACCCATTACCATTGCTACCACAAGCTACTAAACCATATCTCGTAGCTCCTCATCCAGGCACCTCTTGAACACTGCCAGGGATGGCGACTCCACCACCTCCCTGGGCAGCCATTCCAGTGCCTGACCACTCTCTGAGAGAAAAAGTTTTGCCTTATGTCTAACCTAAATCTCTTCTGGTACAACTTGTGGCCATTTCCTCGGGTCCTGTTTGCTGCCTGGGAGAAGAGGTCAAACCCTTCCTCCTCATAACCTCCCTTCAGGAAGTTATAGAGTGCAATGAAATATCCCCTGAGCCTCCTCCTTTCCAGACTAAACTATCTCAGCTTCCTTAGCTGCTCCTCATAAGACTTGTGCTCCAGACCCCTCACCAGTTACATTGTCCTTCTCTGAACAGATTCCAGGGCCTCGATGTCTTTCTTGCAGTGAGGGGCCCAAAACTGAACACAGCACTCGAAGTGCGGCCTCACCAGTGCTGAGTACAGGAGGATGATTACCTCCATGCTCCTGCTGGCCACACTATTTCTAATGCAGGTGTCATGGTTTTGGTTTTTTTTGATTTTCAATATTCCACATCAAAACATCATGTACTGGAATTAAAGTGTTAATGCTCTAATTCTATGTACCTATCCCTATACATTACGGAAGTCATGGGATCTGACCCTTCCGGGGGGTGGGGGGCGGTCTCTTACTGCCTGGCAGTGGGTGCTGGAGGGTGCTTTCCTAGCCGTTCCAAGCTTTTTCAGGTTTGACTCTGTCTCGGGAACTCTCTCATATCTTATTTGATTCATTAGACTCAATTTCAATTAGATTGTATTATATTGTATTATTTTGCATTCCGATATCATAGTTAGTAAAATAAGTTTACCTCCATAGATTGTTGCCACTGTTTTTTCCTTTTCCCCCTTCCTTCCCACTTTGTGGGGCCAGGCGGGGGGTGGGGAGGGCAGGGGCCTACTGCCCCCCCTGTCACGGGCATAAACTGATCTGGTTAATTCCGTGACAGATTTTGGTGGAGAACGCGGGCATAGCTGCCTTTTTTTTGTTTTTGCTTTTTGGCTCTTAGAACGAATCTCGCTCTCTGCTCTTAGAGAGCTACATTAGGGAGCATTATCAGTAGTTCAGGTTTTTGTGCTGGAAAACTTGACCTTGAAAGACCAGGTGTACTGCCAGTATTCTGGGATATTTGTAAACTTTGAGCACTGCTTAGTTTGGGTAGTGCCGTTTTTTTTTCCTTTCCCCCCCTTGTTAGTTTCAATTCATTAATCCTTTTTGAGCAGGAACCAGCGATGAACCCACTCTTTTTCGTGGGAGCGCTGAGTAAGGGATTAAAAGCTATGGTGTTACTCGCGACCTACTGGCCAATCATCAATGCCATAATTACTTGTTGTTGGAATTGTGTTCATATATAACCAAATAAGGGCCCTGACGGAGACGCCTGTATGGTACCTATATTGGTACGTATATGCAATGTTTAATATGAATTTTGACACTTGCATCCCGGACGGAATGGCTAATTTCACAAGCAACTACATCCCAAATGGAATAGCTAATTTTACAAACCACACGATGTTCAAACCAGTTTCCAGGTTTTCCTTTCGGTTTATCAGACGTTTTTCCAATGCAGTTAATTGGCGTAACACCCGTTCATATCAGTCCTTCCTGAATGTATTTCTATACAGGAACGGTAAGGACTATAAAAGTAGAAGGAGGCCCCCAAAACCAGAGAATGCTGACGGCAGGGAATTGGAGAGGTTTAGGAAAAATCTTAAAGCATGGGGACCTGCAATGTCGGGATTTCACCTTAGCACCTGTGGGATCCCAGAAACGGAGCCCATAGGGAGGGGCCAGGGGGGTGGTAAACAAGGGGTACAACATTTGGGTTTTGGGCTTGTGCTTACCATGCCAAAATAAACGTTTTGGGAGAGAAGGTTTTCCGAGCTGAGGTCAAGCCAAAGGGGAACCTCCAAGCAAATCTATCAAACAGGAGACCCATAACAAATCAGTTGGCCCCTGTGGAGGGCAAGAAATGGAAACGAGTGTCCTCGCTCTAAACGGAAAAAAGAAGAGAGGAGGAGGAAGACCAGGTGAGCGGCCCCTCCTCAAAACCACCAACATCAAGAAAGGAAAAGGAAAAACGAAGAACATGCAGAAAAGTGTGAAAGGAAGTTTCTAACTACCGTGGCCTTGAAGATACTGAAACCAAGGCCAAGAAAGGATTTTACACGGCCCCAAATGAAACTTCGTTTCCTGGTTAGTTCGCTGTTCGGGGACGAGGGGCCCAGTAGCTTGTCCTAGATGGTAATGAAGCTCCGCCAACTAGGAGCCATTGGCCAGAGACCAGCATTGACAGAGCAATTAGTCGATGTCTGGATGGGGCTGCCTCCCTCGGGAAGAGTATTAAACGCCGTGAAGGAAAGGTCCCCTTCAAAACGGCTTGAGCCTGTACGAAAAGATGGGATAACATTGAACGGGTATCCAGTATTTTGAGGGAAATAACCGGGGGGGAAATGTTGATGACCCAACTGTGTTTTTAACAACCCACAAGGCCAGACCCGAAAAGGAGAACAACGCGGAAAGGGGGCACAACCACACAACACCCAGCCAGATACGCCCGGCACAGGGGCAGATCTGACAGAACGAGGCCAACAGAGAAGCCCCTTAGTTTTTGAATTGATTTTTACGCTCCAAAGCAATGAAAAACGCTACCCCCAAACCGGCCGCCCCATCGGGCGCCACCACAAATGACGGAGCAACTGAATAAAGTGCAAAGAAGTGTCTTCATGAGAATGGGACAAACCTTAGAAGTATCAGAAACGCTTGATGAAAGACAGAATAGCAAAAGAGCTACTGAAGGAGATGAAAACAAATGAATCCAACAAACTAAGAGATGAACCCTCCTTCCACGTGCAAAATCAAAATTCACTGTTAGAGGCAAACCTTTTCGCCCAGGAAGGAATCCTACAGCGACTTGCCTTGTGGCGTTATTACGGACCATGGAGAAGAACATAGGAAGGGCACGACAAGCTATCCGTCACAGCACGGGGTGAGAGAATTACAAAGCAGATCAACCGCCAGTGCAGTTTGCCCAATTACCACAGGTAATGAATAGAGGGGCCCTGCCCTCATCGGGGGGGAAAGGAATAATAGATTTATTGGACTTTGTGGATCCATGGCCTGGCAATCAAACCACTGAAATAAAGGCTTGGGATCCTGCAAGTGCACCTATGCCCCGATAGAAGGGACAGAATCACCATATTTCTGGATGATGGGGGCTCTCAAGAATTGACTGTGTTGGAGGCCGAAATCAGCCTCACTGGTAGGAATGGCAAAAGCAACCCTATTGTGATGGTCCAGGGGCTCCAGTATACTTGGTATTGATTAAACCTCCAATGGGTGCATTTCAAGGTCCTAAGGGGTACCGATGGGCCTTTGGAATAGCTCTTTGAGACACAAAACAAACATTAAGCAGCTGTCTGTTTTGCCTGGGCCTGTTAAGAAGGCCATCTGTTGTGGGGTTGCTTAAAAACAAGTAAAAGAGCAACAGGTTAACCAATTTGCCCAAAAAACGGTTGGCACCGACGGCGGACCGCCACCAAACCGGGATTCTTTGCCTCCCCATTCCATAAGGGTTGATTGGCAACTAAGGTTAAGGGAGGAATCAGCAAAACTCATTCGCCCTTTTAAAGCCCCATATGGCCAGTGGCGAAAGCCAATGGGGAATGGAGGGGACAGAGACTATTGTGGCCTGAATGAAGTCACCCCCCTGAGTGCTGCTGTGCCGGACTGCTAGAACTCCAGTATGAACTGGAGTCAAAAGGCAGCCAAATGGTAAATGCCAACCCAATTGGTAACACTTTTTCCTTCCTTCCCTTTGGCCAAGGGTGAGGCCAAGTTTGCTTTCACCCTGGAAGGGGTTCCAGTAAACCTTGGAAGGTGGCCCCGGGGTGGAAAACCGCCCAACCATTTGCCACGGGTTGAATCCAAACTGCCATTAAGAAACGGGCAGTGCCCCGGAGCCTTGCAGGACTTGATGTATCGTTGTGTGGGGCGTTACAGCAGAATTAGTCTTCACAAAAGGAGAGCGAAAATCCAATTCTTCTGCGTGGCTGGGTTTTGCTATTAAGCAGAGCAAAGTAAAAGGACCTGCCCTAGGAAAATTCCAAGTTCCTAGGTAAATAAAGTGGCAAGATGGCCGTTGTTCCACATCCGGACAGATTGGATCAAACCAAAACACTGCCTATGTTCCCTCCAACCCAAATAGTAAGAAAGAGACACAATCTTTTTTGGGTGTAGTGGGCTCTTGGGAAATGCATGTTCCAAACTATAGTTCATTGCAAGGCCCCCTTTATCATGTGACGCGAATGAAGAATGAGTTTACATGGGGCCCCTGAGCAGCAGCAGGGCTTTTGAAAACAGATTAAACAAGGAGATAGCCCGTGCCGTGACCTTAGGGCCAGTACGGACAGGGCAGGATATAAAGAACAATCCTCTAACACTGCTGCTGGAGAGAAAAGGTCCCACTTGGAGTTTGTGGCAAAGAGCCTCAGGAGAGACCCGAGGCCGACCCCTGGGATTCTGGAGTCAGGCTTACAAGGGGGTCGGAAGAGGGCCTAACACGCCAACTAAAAGGAGATCTTAGCCGCATATGAGGGGGTTCAGGCGCCTTCTGAAGTGGTGGTACTGAACACAGCTCCTTTCCTGCCACCCTCGACTTGCCAGTGGCTGAACTGGATGTTTTAAAGGGAAAGGTTCCCCCACCCATCACGCAAACTGATGCCCACTTGGAGTAAGTGGATTGCGTTGATTACGCAACGAGCGCGGATGGGGAACCTCAGCCGTCCAGGATCCTAGAGGTCATCATAGACTGGCCCTGAAAGGCAAAAAGTTTTGGAACATCACCAGCAGAAGAAGTATCAACGAGCTAAAGAGGGCCCCACCTATAATGAAACTCAGAAAAGAAAGACGTAGCCCTGTTCACTGATGGTCTGCGTATTGTGGGAAAGCATCGAATGGAACTGCTGTGTGGATCCACACGACAAGTTGCAGAAGGCCATTGAAGGAAAGGGAATCAAGCCAATTTGCAGAGGTAAAGGCTGTCCACTAGCCTTGGATTTTTGCTGAACAGGAGAAGGTGGCCAAACCTTTATCTTTACACTGACTCATGGATGGTGGCAAATGCCTCTATGGGGGTGGTTACAGCAGTGGGAGCAAATAACTGGCAAAGAAGGGGTAAACCCATTTGGGCTGCTGAACTGTGGAAGATATTGCTGCCCGAATAAAGAATTGGTTGTGAAGGTACGCCATGTAGATGCTCAATTGTGCCCAAGAGTCGGGCCTACTGAAGAACAGCAAAAATAACCACCAGGTGGACCGAGCTGCCCAAAATTGAGGTGGCTCAGATAGACCTGACTGGCAAACAAGGGTGAATTATTTCTAGCTCGGTGGGCTCATGAAGACCTCGGGCCATCAGGGGAAGAGATCAATAAATTAAGTGGGCTAGAGACCGAGGGGTGGACTTAACTATGGATGCTATTGCACAGGTTATTCATGACTGCGAAACATGCACCATAATAAAACAAGCCAAGAGGATGAAACCACTCTGGGAGGAAGTGAGACTCTGCTACCTCTTAGGTTAACCTTTTCTAGTGTTTAGTTATCCCCACAAGTACATAAGTCACTCTGAAAATAATGCCACCTATTTAATGCCACCTATTTGTCTCCATTGAAACTACAACAGAAGAAAACAGCACAATTACACTATTTAACAGAGAAAGTTATCAGCTACAAAACACTATTTTTCAACATCGTTACTATCAGCCAATTTGCATGGATAAGCCCATCAAAATACTCTTCATTTTGTGGTGTGACAGCTGTGCATGGTCACCTGGAATACGGCTTGTCTTTCATGTTGCCGATACCTGTGTTGAAATGAACCACTCACTGCCTCACTGTGCTAATATCCACTGTTTGGTCTTCATAAACATTCATCAAGCATCGATGAATGTCAATGGATACATTTTTTTCCACATGGAGGAATTCAATGGCACACCATTGCTTTATATGCACTCCCATGTCAGATGCCATTTTGTCAGGCAAAAAAATGTAATGAAATACTGGTGGGAAGTTTCAGCCTCTACTGCCATACTACTAACATCCTCTTCTGACATTGTGGGCCAACATAATACAACAGGAGGCTGTCCTGGTTATATCAGGAAGCCACAAGGGAAGGATCTCTACCTGGCAATCCCTCCTTTTGTAATGTTCAGTGAGCCCTGATCCTTGGGATGGGTAAGCACCTCTTTTGTTCTTTTTTTAACTGAATTGTGACCATTGCCCTTTCTTGGGTAATTTAGAACTTGTTAACTGCTATTGCCTTTTCCGTACATTTGGTGAGCTAATTAGTTCCTCCTGAAAAAAAAAGAGAATACTGAAAATAGCATCCTTAATGAACACAACTGAATGTATCACTGGGGGAAAAGTTACCCCTCTAGATAAAACCTTGCCTGGGCATATCCTGAGATTTCTGGGATCTCCATATTATGGACTTGCTACAGTGACTGAAGAATGTGGCCCTTTGCAGGACGGGGGCAATATTTTTTTGAGTCCTTGACCCACATGGCACAAAGCTTCATGATCTCAGTGAAAATATATTAACTTTTCTCACAGAATCATAGAAGAGGCTGGGTTGAAAACGACCACAATGCTCATCGAGTTTCAACCCCCCTGCTATGTGCAGGGACGCCAACCAGCAGACCAGGCTGCCCAGAGCCACATCCAGCCTGGCCTTGAATGCCTCCAGGGATGGGGCAGACACAACCTCCTTGGGCAACCCGTTCTAGTGCATCACTACCCTCTGGGTGAAGAACTTCCTCCTAATATCAAACCTAAGCCTCCCCTGTCTCAGTTTAAAACCATTCCCCCTCGTCCTATCACTCCCCACCCTCGTAAACAGCTGTTCCCCCTCCTGTTTATACACTTCCTTCAAATACTGGAAGGCCACAATGAGGTCTCCCCAGAGTCTTCTCTTCTCCAAGCTAAACAAGCCCAGTTCCCTCAACCTTTCCTCATAGGAGAGGTGCTCCAGCCCTCTGATCATCTTAGTGGTCCTCCTCTAAACCTGCTCCAAGAGCTCCACATCCTTCCTATACTGGAGGCCCCAGGCCTGGACGCAGTACTGCAGATGGGGTCTCACAAGAGCTGAATAGAGTGGGACAATCACCTCCCTCTCCCTTCTGGCCACCCCTTTTTTAATACCCCCAGTTTGTATAAATACCTAGAATTGCCGCAACCCAAGTGCAGCACCCTGCACTTGAACTTATTGAACTTCATTAGGTTTTCATGGGCCCACTTCTCCAGCCTGTCCAGGTCCCTCTGGATGGCTTCCCTTCCTTCCAGTGTATCAACTACACCACTCAGCTTGGCGTCATCTGCAAACTTGCTCGATGCCATCATCTATGTCATTGATATAGATGTTGAAGACCACCGGTTCCAAGACCTACCCCTGAGGGACACAGCTTGTGACTGGCCTCCACCCTGACACAGAACCATTGATCACAACCCCATGGCTGCAACCAGCCAACCAATTTTTAACCCACCGAACAGTCCATCCTTCGAATCCACATATCTCCAATTTAGAGAGAAGGATGTGGTGAGGGACTATGTTAAAAGCCTTGCAGAAGTCCAGGTAGATGACATCCACCCCCCCTTCCCCCATCCACTGAAACCATCGCTCCATCATAGAAGGCCACCAGATTGGTCAGGCACAATCTGCCTTTGGTGAAGCCATGCTGGCTGTCTCAAGTCAACCCTTTATCTCGTTTGTGCCTTAACAGTGTATAATCAAAGAATGTACAGATGTTATAACTTTGAAATATACCAGAGAGCATGGCTAAGCAGGTTATAACAACAAAAACAGAACAGATAGAATGCTTACCCATATGCTGGGCTCACTATGAAACTCCAGAGGAGAAGATCTCCAGAACAGATCCTTCCCCACTGATAGTCAGCTCTTAAATGGGTCTAGGAGAGGTGGAGCCAGGCTCCACCCCTTCCTGCAGCACAGGCGAATAGCCTTCACCTGTGCTCCCAGGGCTGACTCATTGCTCACCTCAGGTGATCAATCAGAGGTTCAGGCCATGATTCAGAAGTTCCCATACACTCCACCCCTTCACAGCATTAACCAATCATCAGGTTGACCAAAGGGTAAGCTTTTCCTAATACAGAGACCCACTATATCACGACGCTTATACAATTTCCATCGCGACGCATGTTGGTACAATTCAAGACAATTGGTGAACATTCATATTCTTTTATGGGCCAGTGCTCGATGATGTTACTGGAGGCATGCGGTCGTGAGGTGCAGGACAGTCCTATGTTCCATCAGTCCCATGTTGACCATCACCAGGTGTTGCACGTGATCTGACAGTAATACTGGAACATTTCGATGGCATTACGTTCCTTCCAGTGATCCTGAAGGCTCAAAGACTCACAGGGAGCAATGTTTCAATGGTACCAGGAGGGGAAGGTCTGCTCTCCAGGGCAAGATACAGGCCGTATTTATATCCTGGGTCAACACTTGAGCTTGTACGGGGGCGTGTCCCGGCCGCCTGTACCACACCTTCTGGCCAGATGTCTGTGGCTGCATAATAATTTCAAGCACCAAAGGAGGTGTCCTGATCTGCCATAGGGACATGATGGGAGTCCCTTTAGCAATGAAGATTGGAGTGTTGACCACAATATCAGTAGGCCACGTACCTATTACTGGAGGGACTACTGAGCCTCCCACCTCCAACAACCTCCCCCAAGGTGCAAGTAGGCCACACCACTTGGGTCCTACCTGCACCTTCCAAGGCCATTTTATTCTATGAGTACCTGGATCTAAATTCTCAGGGGCAGGGAGCAGATGATTATTTTCATTACCAATCTGGGGTCCTACCTGATAATCAGTGCCCGTAATTTGGATCCTAAGCAGGGTGGCCCATGTTGTCTGCATCATTCTCAGGGCACTGGGTCTGCCGTCTCAGGGTCTTTCATTCAGGTCCCGCAAGGTTTCATACAGTCTTTTCGTCCACCCCTGCAGGGACTGGGAGTCTGTCTTCAGGGCAGCCTTAAGAATACCGTTATAACGTTCAATGAGGCCTGCCCCCGTCAGATTATATGGCAGGTGGAATTGCCATTTGATATTGTTTTCTTCTGCCCAGCGCTGTATTGCTGCACCAGTAAAATGAGTCCCTTGGTGTCATGGTTTTATGTTTTTTTGGTTTTCAGTATTCCTCATCAAAACATCATGTACTGGAATTGAAGTGTTAATGCTCCAATTCCAGGTACCTATCCCTATACATTACAGAAGTCATGGGATCTGACTCTTCTGGGTGGGGCGGTCTCTTACTGCCTGACAGTGGGTGCTGGAGGGTGCTTTCCTAGCCATCCCAAGCATTTCAGGTTTGACTCGGTCTCAGGAACTCTCTCTCTACTATCTTATTTGATTTATTAGTCTCAATTTCAATTAGATTGTATTATATTGTGTTATCTTGCATTCTGATATCATAGTTAGTAAAATAAGTTTACCTCCATAGATTGTTGCCGCTGGTTTTTTTTCCCCCCCTTCCTTCCTTCCCATTTTGTGGGGCCAGGGGCCTACTGCCCCCTGTCACAGGCATAAATTGATCTAGTTAACTCCGTGACACTTGATCACTCTAGATGTCCTGAGGTGTCCTGCAGGCAGACATCAGTTTAGTCAGTGCCTTGATGGTATATGCCTGGTTTGCTTTCGGTACTGGATAGGCCTGCAGTAGTACACTCACAGTGTCGACGCAGGTCAGGGCATATCTCTGCCCCTCAGACCGAGGAAGGGGCCCAATGTAATCGACCTGCCATTGCTGGAGAGGATTGCGTCCTCTAACAAGATGGGCTGTCGTTTCGGGCAATGATCTCGGTCTCATCTTGGAGCAAGTGTCACAATCCTGGTATGCCTGGATCATGTCAGGTAGCTGTATGGGCAGCCCCCATGCTTTAGCAGCTGCCCACATTGTCTTTTGTCCTGCATGTCGTAGCTTCTGATGTAACCAACGGGCGAGGTTCTCAGATGGAGAATTCTCAATCCATCTAACTCGGGCCAGCATGTTGGCTTCATCATTTCCCGGTGACTGTAGGGACTGATGACCAGAAACATGGTAGACACGTACAGTCCCGTGTTTGACTGTATTCCATATGTCTAACCACATATCTTTGCCCCAGATCGGTCAGGCATGGATAGTCCATTCCTGGGTGGCCCACTGTGCAATCCAAAGAGTGAGCCCCCGGTACACAGCCCAGCTATCTGTACAGATATTCAGGATACCATCACTGGGTTCCTTGGTTATAACCATCCACACGGCTCGCAGTTCTGCCCATTGGCTACTCTGACCATCCCCCTCGTCAAACCAGATTGTCTCTGTGGAAGGATGGTATGCTATTGCTCTCCACTTGCTCGGGTTGCCCTTGCTGGACCCATCTGTGTACCAGGCATCTTCAGGGATAGGATATTTTCCATCTTGAACAGGACTCTTCTCTGGTGGAGCAACCGATATTTCTTTTGGTGCATCACAGTGATAGGTCACTGGGCCTAGGATCTTCTGAAGTTCTTCTTTCAAGGGTGATGAAGACAGGCTACTCCTTTGGCTGAGGTAGGCGACTCATCGTGCCACTGTTTGTGCTTGGGCCACCCCTGTCTTAGGAAGGTGGGTCAGATCCTTCACCCACCCCTGAATCGGCAGAGTGGTCTTAACTAGAACTTCAGCTGTTTGGCTTATTGGCTCTACTGCCTGTAATGCTGAATAGGCAGCCAATAACTGTTTTTCAATCATACTGTATCTTTCTTCTGCTCCATGCCAGACCTGAGACCAAAAACCAATGGGGGTCCAAACAGAACTCTGGCGTTGCCCCCCCAACCAAAGCTACCTTGAGTAACATGAACATCCAACTCAGCTGGGAGGGTAGGATCAAATATACCCAATGCCTGGGCTTGTTCAACTGCCAGTTTTGCCTGTTGGAAAGCATCCTGTTCTGTTTTCCCCCAGTCCCATAGCTGCCCCTTTTTTGTGAGTCTGTACAGTGGCCTTAGCAGCTGCGCTAGGTGAGGTATAAAGGAACGCCAGTAACCCAGTATACCTAGGAACTCTTGCAGCTGCTTCGATGTTGTAGGGACTGGGAACGCCTGAACCTTATCTATGACAGCACTGGGGAGTACTTTGGTCTTTCCTGACCAAACCACTCCCAGAAATTTTACAGACAGGCCTGTGCCTTGCACCTTTTGAGGATTTATAGCCCATCCTCTCTGTTGCAAATAGGCAGTTAATGAATCCGCCGCCTGCCCTACTGCCTCCAGTGAGTCGGATGTCAGCAGGAGATCATCAATATAATGACATAAGTTAACTTCACGTTTTTTCCAATTAGCCAGGTCATGCACCACTAGATTACGACAATATGTTGGTGAATGCACGTACCCCTGTGGCAGGACCTGAGAAGTCCACTGCCTGCCTCCCCACGTAAACGCAAATTGATCTTGCAATTCCCCAGCAATTGGGATACTGAAGAACGCATTTGCTAAATCTAGGACACAATGGCAGGTTTCTCTCTCCCTACTCAATGTATCCATTAGGGAGGCAATACTGGGTATGACCATGTGAATAGGTGGCGTGACCTTAATTAATTCTCTATAATTGTCATGGTTTTGTTTTTTTTTTGATTTTCAATATTCCACATCAAAACATCATGTACTGGAATTAAAGTGTTAATGCTCCAATTCTACGTACCTATCCCTATACATTACGGAAGTCATGGGATCTGACCCTTCCGGGGGGCGGGGGGCGGTCTCTTACTGCCTGGCAGTGGGTGCTGGAGGGTGCTTTCTAGCCGTTCCAAAGCTTTTAGGTTTTGCCGGTTCGGGAATCCTCTCATATTTTTTGATTCTTAACCAATTTCAATTAATTGTATTATATTGTATTATTTGATTTTCCGTATCATAGTTAGTAAAATAATTTCCCTCCAAGTTGTTGCCCTGTTTTTTTTCCTTTTCCCCTTCCTTCCCCATTCGAGGGGGCCAGGCGGGGGTAGGGAGGGGAGGGGCCTACTCCCCCCTTCACGGGCATAAAAATGGTTGGTTAATTCCGTGACCCAGATTTGGTGGGAGAAGCAGGCATAGCCCTTTTTTTGTGTTTTTTGGCTCCTTTAGAAAACGAATCTCGCTCTCTCTCTTAGAGAGTTCGTTAGGGAGCATTTTCGTATTCAGGTTTTTTGTGCTGGAAAACTTGACCTTGAAAGACCAGGCGTACTGCCAGTACCGGGATATTTTGTAAAATTTGAGCGCTGCTTTAGTCTGGGTAGGCCCTTTTTTCTTCCCCCCCCCCCCCCCCCCCCGTTAGTTTCAATTTCATTAACCCTTTTGAGCAGAAAACCCAGCAGAACCCACTCTTTTCGTGGAGCGCTGAATAAGGGATTCCCAAAAAGCTATGGTGTTTTCGGCCTTTACTGGCCTTTTTCCCTCACTGTCATGTTTTTATTGTTGTGGAATTGTTACAATTAATTGAATAAGGGGCACTGACGGAACGCCGATGGCACCTATTGGGTCTTATGCAATTTAATATGAATTTGACACTTGATCCCGGTGGAATGGCTAATTTCAAAAGCAACTACATCCCAATGGAATACTAATTTTACAACCACACGATGTTAAACCAGTTTCCAGGTTTTCCTTCGGTTTATCAGACGTTTTTCCAAGCGAGTTAATTTTCTGCTTGTGGTCGCATAGTCCGTTATTCAGCTTCCTGAGATTTCTATACAGGACTGTAAGGGATATAATTTAAGCAGAAGGAGTCTCCTCCAAAACCAGAGAAGCCCTGACTGGGCAGGAAATAGGAGAGGGTTAGGACAAATCTTAGAAGCATGGGGACCCGCAATGTATGGAATTTCACTCTTGGCCCTGTGGGATCCCCAAAACTTGCCAGTATTTGAGTCAGGGGAGTCGGCTCAGGTAATCTAAGGAGGGTACAACTTTATTTGGGGTTTTGGCTTCTGCGACGTGCCATAAAAATACGTTTTGGAGAGAGGGGGTTTCCGAGCTGAGGTTCAAGCCAAAGGGGAGAATTCCAAAGTCAAATCGATCAATTACAGGGGGACCCAGTAACAATCAGTTCCCTGGGAGGGCAAGAAATGGAAACAAGTGTCCTCGCGTTAGAAAAAAAAAAGAAGAAGGGGGGAGTGGAGGAAGATCCAGGTGGGGGCCCTCCTCGGAACCACCAAAATCAAGAAAGGCAAAAAGGAAAAACGAAGAGAAAATGCAAAAGAGAGTGTGAAGAGGAAGTTTCTTTCTATCGTCGGCCTCGAAGATGGGACTGAAATCCAAGGCTCAGAAAAGGAGTTTAACCACGGCGCCAAATGAAACTATGTTTCCTGGTTAGCTCGCTGTGGGACGGGGGGCCAGAGCTTGTCTCAGATGGTAATGAAGCCGCCAAATAGGAGCCCATTGCCAAGTCCGCATTGAAGAGCAAATTAGTCGAGTCTGGATGAGGCTGCCTCCCTCGGGAACAATATTAGCAGCCGTGAAGGAAAAGGTTTAACCCTTCCAAAAGCGGCTTGAAGCCTGTGACGAAAGATGGGATACAGTTAAAGGGTTCCCGTATTTGAGGGAAATAGCCTTTGGTGGAAAATGTTGTATGACCCTAACGTGTTTTAACGACCCACAAAGCCATACCCTGGAGAAAGTGAGGCAACCGGTGAAAATATGGCATCAACCACATCAACAGCACCAGCCAATACGCCCCTGCACTTGGCAGCTCTGACGAACGGACCAACGAGAAGCCCCCTTAGTTTTTGATTGATTCTTAAGCTCCAAAAGCATGAACAACAGCTACCCCCAAACTCGCGCCGCCTCGCCGCCATCTCAAAAGGAGGAGCAACGATAAAGTGCAAGAGCAAGGTCTTCATGATAAATCGTGACAAACCTGTAGCAGAACGAACAGGGGTAAATGAAATTTTTCTAGTCGGTGGGCTATGAGACCTCGGGCCATCGGGGAGAGAATTTTTGCAACATATAAGTGGGCTAGAGCCGAGGGGTGGACCTTAACTTGGAGCTATGCACAGGATTCAGACTGCGAAACATGCACCCTAATCAAACAAGCCAAGAGGTGAAACCCACTCTGGGGAAAGGGCGATGGCAAAAGTAAAATACGGGAAGGATGGCGGTGATTATATACTTTGCCACATCCCACGTGGTAAGCGTTTTGGCTTACATGGTGGAAGGCAACAATGGTGGTTGGAAACCCTATGCATCCCCATGACGCCCGAAAACCTCTGGGCTTGAAAGAAAAAGTCCTTGGGACATGGCACCCCGAAAGAAATTAGTCAGAAAATGGGACTCATTTCAAAAATTCTCTTTGTAAATTTGGGCCAAAGATTCATGGCAGAGTGGATTTACCCTATTCCTTACCAGCACCAGGCCCTGGAAAAATTTGAAACGTACAATGGGTTTTTAAAAACTATGCGAAAGCAATGGGTGGCGGAACATTTAAGCACGGGGGAGAAGCATTTGGCAGAAGCCACCTGGTTATCAAAACCAGGGATTATAATGTGATGGTTCCCCCCCCTCAGTCCAGCTCCCTACAACTGTAGGGGTGATAAGGTCCCTTTGTCATGAAAAGATGTTGGGAAAAAAGCGTTTGGGTTCTTCCAGCTTCTGGAAAGGGCAAACCTTCCCCCGGGGTTTCGGGTACGTTTTTTGCCCAGGGGACCTGGGTCCACTGGTGGGGGTAAGCCGAAGAAATGGGGATGTTTCAATGTGTACCAAAGGAAATTTGGGCAGGGGAGGCAGAAGTAAATTCATGTAATTAATAGACTGTGGTGTGATGCATTTTTAATCTTTGTTTTGTTCTTCTGTATGTTGTTGTATATTATATATTAAGCATAGTGAAACAGGGTGGAAGTCATGGTTTTGGTTTTTTTTTTTGATTTTTAAATATTCCACATCAAAACATCAGTACTGGAATTAAAAGTTTAATTTCCCAATTCATGTACCTTCCCTAAACTATGGAAGTTGGGACTGACCCTTCCGGGGGGGGGGGGGCAGTCCCCCCTCTTACTGCTGGCATGGGGTGCTGGAGGGTGCTTTCCTAGCCGTTCCAAGCTTTTTCAGGTTTGACTCGGTTCTCGGGAAAACCTCTCTCCTATCTTATTTTATTTATTAGATCAATTTCAATTAGATTGATTATATTGTATTATTTTGCATTCGTTCCTAGTTAGGAAAAAAAGTTTCCTCCATGATTTTTGCCGCTTTTTTTTTTTCCTTTTTTCCCCCATTTGAGGGGCCAGGCGGGGGGTAGGGGAAGGCAGGGGCCTATGCCCCCTGTCACGGGCATAAAACTGATTGGTTAATTCCCGGACAAAATCCACTGTCATTACCACGTGCCACCGACTTGCATGGATATGGGGGAAATATGGGCGTGGCAGGTCTTATAAGCCCGTTTTTTTAATTCCTGCACCATTTTCGATTTTCATCTTCCCACCCCAGCAGTCAACGCTTTAATTAGTAATCCAGCGCGGTTTCAGCAGGCAAATAGGCCCATGTTTCGCATGGCCTCTTAATATTGCCTGCACCACCCAGATACTGATACATCTCTGTTGAAGTCTGAACTCTCCCACAGTTGTCTGGAGAGCCAGACCACTGTGGGATATCTATGCCCAGGATGTACTCCTGGACTGGGGCAATAGACACCTTATACTCCCAGGGTGGGAGACACCCAACCCTCAGTTTTAACCATGTTTGGGTGACAGTAATAGTCTGTCCCCCAAAACCACCCATCATCACTCTGTCTCCGTCAAATTTGGTCAGATCTCCATAGATAATTGATGTTTCTGCTCCAGTATTGACAAGTGCCATAACTCTCTGGACATTTTTCCAGGACCAGAATATTGTCAACTCAACATAGGGCCTCTGGTCCTTTCTGGAGGCCCTAGGGAGACTAACATCCCTAGTCACACCATGAACTGAGCCAAAGTTAAGTCTTTTGTTTCAGGTGGCTCGGGCACTGTAGCCCAAGACACCTGAGGGGGCTTCTTTTTTCTATTGGGAACAATGAAATTCTCTAGGTTCCACGTCATTGTTGGTACTCTTTCCGTAACTCTTACCCTTGGTTTCTTAGGGTAATTTTGGAATTTCTGATTGTCCTTCACATCTCCATCCTCCACAGTTGAAGGAGGATGTGATTGGGCTGGCAGTCAATTTTCGCAAATTGGACCCCGGCCCAAATAAGGTCATTAAACATTTGTTTTCGCAAGACCCTTACAGGCCCTGACTGAGGTTTCCACACAGGTGGCCTCTTGGTTTTAACTACTGGAAGCACCTCTGCTTCTTCTACTACTCAAATATTGCACCTAGTGCGCAGACGCTCTGTCTCCCCCAAATCAGCTACTAACTGGGCAGCCTATTGAATCACAGCCTCCGAGGCCACCAGGGGGTTTAATATAGAAACTAAGGTTCCATATAGGTGAGAAGGGGCCTCCTGTAAGATTAAATCGTGCATACCTGCCAAAAACTTCACCATATCTGGGCATTCAAACGAGTCCTCATATATCGCTTCTCTTATGTCCAGTTCAAAAATATAATTTTGAAGGTCCTCCATGGAGGACCATAATCCTGTGTTTAATGGAATATCTGATTTGTTCAGCCAAACCATGCAGCATGCTGCCATTAACCAGTCTATTATTGAATGGTTCTCATTGTTACACTGAACAGCAGCATATAGCCTCTGCCTGAGGGCAGGGTGCACCATTACAGGGGCCAATTTTGATACTTCTGACCCATTAACCATGACGCTTTCCACCCCTGAATCCCATAATCTAAATAACCACGTTGGTACACCCTCTTTCAGCCTCTGCCAAAGTCACTGCACCATATCCAGTAGTTCTGTTGATGTGTATCATCTAGCCATTATGTGTAAATGTGTTTGGGCAGGGGGCCATTGGTCAGGGGGCACCCCTGCCAGTCTACCTTGTACTTTCTTTGTCTTCTAGGTTATAATAGGACAGAGTTCCAAGGAATCCATCATAAGTAGAACCTCTAAACCTGACTTACAGTTTTTAGTTTTCCTGTTCAACTAGGTCTGTTACTTCAGAGGTGTGGTTATTATCTATTGAAATATTGCACACCTGACCTATCAGGGAATGTAAAGTTGGCCTTTTCCCTGTTAATACATTAAGTCCCTGTTCCAGTTTTTTCAGCTGGATGTTTTAATACCTGATTTTCACTTTCTAAGGTGTCAGCTCTTATCTCAGCTTGTATTAAGGCATTTAACAGTGGCCATGCCACTGTGGATGCAGCTAACTACCTTTCTTTTGTAGTTAGGATGTCTTTGTTTAATCCTTGAAAGTATTCCATCATGCGGAATAAGGAAACATTCTCCATAGTATGCAGAGGTCCCCATTTCTCAATTATGGTTGCTAATTGGTAATAAGGAGAACCCAGAAATCCTGGGATCTCTCCGGGAATCATCCTATTTAAGGGGGTGATGTTCTCCCACCAACCTATTTATAGAAGTTCCATAAAATGGACATGATATATACTTCAGTATATTTGGCTGGCCTGGCTCGCTAAGCATATAATCAATGAATATACAGATGTTATAATTATGAAATATACCAGATAATTTGGCTAAGCAGTTATTATACCAAAAGAGAATAGATAGAATGCTTACATGTATCCCGTGCTCACTATGAAACTCCACAAGAGAGGATCTCCAAAAGAAAGCCTTTCCTACTGGTAGTCAGCTCTTAAATGGTTCTAGGAGAGGTGGAGCCAGGCTCCACCCCTTCCAGCAGCACAGGTGAATTGCCTTCACCTGTGCTCCCAGGGCTGACTCATTGCTCGCCTCAGGTGATCAATCAGAGGTTCAGGCTATGATTCAGAAGTTTCCATACACATAGCTTCTAGGAGGATTTGCTCCATGATTTTCCCAGGCACAGAGGTGAGGCTCACCAGTCTGTTATTTCTCTGGCTCTTCCTTTCTCCCTTTCTTAAAAATGGGAGTAACATTTCCCTTTTTCCAGTTACCCAGAACTTCACCAGACGGCCATGATTTTTCAAGTATGAATGAGAGTGGCTTGGCAACCACATCAGCCATTTCTTTCAGAGCCCTAGGATGGATATCATCCGGCCCCATGGACTTTTACGCATTCAGTTTCATGAGGAGGTCTTGGACTTGTTCCACCATTACAGTGGGACAGAAACCACTCCCCACACCCTCACCTAGAGGCTCACGGTCCTGGCAGTCACAGGAAGCCTGACCACCTGTGAAGACTGAGGCAAAGCACTCATTGAGCACCTCAGCTTTTTCTATGTCTGAGGAAGCCAGCTCCCCATTACCTTTCATCAGAGGGGAAACACTCCCCTTGGCCTGTCTCTTCCTGTCTATGTACCTGTAGAACCCCTTCTTGTTATCTTTCACATCCCTCACCAAGTTCAGCTCCATCTGCACCTTGGCTTTCCTAATCTTCTCTTTACACACACAGACAACAGCCCTGTATTCCTCCCAGGCTACACAACCCTGCTTCCATTTTCTGTACATTTCCCTCTTTTCTCTCAGTTCAAACTGCAGGTCCTTGCACAGCCACGATAGACGCTTGCCTCTCCTGCTCGACTTCTTTTGCTGGGGGATGGAGAGCCGTTGCACTCTCAGAAGGGTGTCCTTAAACAGCTGCCAGCTCTGTTCTGTGCCCATGCCCTTAAGGACAGTTTCCCAGGGGATCCCATTCAGCAGTTCCTTGAGCAGCCGGAAGTTTGCTCTCCTATAGCAGAGGGTCCTAGCTCTGCTTTTTGTCAGGCCCGCATTCTTCAAGATCACAAACTCCACCAAGGCATGGTCACTACAGCCCAGGCCGCCTCCAATCTTAACCTCTCTAACACTCTCCTCTGCATTAGTGAGCACCAGGTCCAGTAAGGCTTCACCTGGGGTTGGTCCATCTAGTACCTGGACCAGGAAGTTGTCCTCAACAGATTCCAGGAATCTCCTGGATTGCCTGCCACCCGCCACGCCGCTATCCCAGCAGATATCTGGGTGGTTGAAATCCCCCATCAGGACAAGAGCCTGCGAGCGCAACACCTCCCGCAGCTGAAGTAAGAAGGCCTTGTCAACAGCCTTCTCCTGATCAGGTAGCCTGTAGCAGACCCCAACCACTACATGCCCTTTGCTGGACCAATCCTTGATTTTTACCTACCAGCTCTCAACCTGATCGTGGCTGTTCCTCAGACACAGCTCTTCGCAATCTATCCACTTCCTAACATAGAGGGCAACTCCACCATCCCTCCTACCCTGTCTATCCCTTCTGAAAAGCCTGTAGTCCTCAATCAGGGTATTCCAATCATGGGATTCATCCCACCATGTTTTCATGTTAGCGATTAGGTCATACTTTCCCAATTGCGCCATGGTTTCTAACTCCTCCTGTTTATTTCCCATGCTGCGTGCATTGGTATAGAGGCACTTCAGCTTAGCTACTGGCCTCATTGCCTTCTCAGAGGAGCCCTCCCTGGTACCTCCAGAACAAGTCCGGGGTTTTCCCTTACCACCTCCCAAGGTAACAGCATTCCCACATGCTTCTCTGTCACCTAGTACACCTCCTTCCCCCATCATATCTAGTTTAAAGCCCTGCTAACCAGCTCAGCCACCTTGTTCCCAAGAATATTTGTGGCCCTTCTAGTCAGTCGGCTCCCATCTGCCGTCAGCATTCCCCCTTTCTCAAGGCTGCATCCCAAGCCATAGTACCCAAAGCCCTGAGTACAACACCATTTGCAAAGCCATTCATTCAGCATGTCCACCCTCCTCCTTTTGTGCAGATTTCAGTCACCAACCGAGAGGATAGAGGTGAACACAACTTGCGCTCTTGATCACTTCAGAAGTCTTCCCAAAGCCCTGAAGTCCCTATTGATCTCCTGAGAACTTCTTTTGCCTACCTCTTCATTTCCAATGTGGAAAACCAGAAATGGATAATAATCGGAGGGCTTAATGAGGCGAGCGATGTTCCTGGCAACATCTCTCACCCGGGCACCAGGCAGGCAGTACACCTCCCTGTGGTACGTATCCAAGCAGCATATCGGGCCCTCGGTTCCCCTCAGAAGGGAGTCCCCTATGACAACAGCCTTTCTTTTTTTCCTGACTGACGTTGTAGCAAAATGGGGAGCACACTGACTAGCCTTGGGAAACCTCTCCTGCACGGATGGATTTTCACCAGCATCCACATCCCCCAGTCCCTCCAGCTCCAGAGCCTCATACCTGTTATGTAAAGGCACCTGTGAAGGTGAGACAGACTGAGGGGCAGTCAGCTTCCTGCCCTGAACAGGGAACTTGTTTCCATCCCTTGCCATCTTTGAGGTCGCCCCTTCCCACCTGACTGTGAGAGGGCAGACGATCCCCCACTCCTTGAGGAGCATCTCCCCCGCACCCTTCCTGTAGGGATGGCAGAGTGCGACTCCATCAATCGTTCCCCTTCCCACAATCCCGGATGCTCCTCAGCTTTTCTACTTCCTCCTCATGCTTTTATGGTTTTTGTTATAGATACTACACATCATAACATCATGTAGTGCACTGGGAGTTAAAGAGTTAATGCTCCAGTTCTGTGGATTGTCAATAGTTACGGGTACCTGGTTCTCAGAAGAGAACAACTACATACTATATACTCCAGAGCTCTCTGCATTATTCTGCTTCCATTTTACGTTCAGAGGGAAAGATAAAACTGCTCTCATATAACTAGACTTTCCCTTTTTTCTCTTCTGATCGGCCCGGCTAGACATCTTGCCTCAGCATTAGAGTAAGGCTTTTGGTTTTTTGGACACTCAC
Source organism: Lophura nycthemera (assembly GCA_021292215.1). Taxonomy (NCBI): domain Eukaryota; kingdom Metazoa; phylum Chordata; class Aves; order Galliformes; family Phasianidae; genus Lophura; species Lophura nycthemera. Next base: position 153,010 of record JADANK010000291.1, read on the forward strand.
TGTCATTTTATTTCATTTATTATCTTCAATTCCTATTATATTGTATTATACTATGTTATCTTGCATTCTGATATCTTATTTAGTAAATTAGTTTGTTTCTCCTCAGATCGTTGCCGCTGTTTTGTTTTTAGGCCCATCTCTCTACCCTTTTCCCCTTTTTCCCTTCTTCCCTATCCTGAGGCATGGGTGCATGGGTCCTCCCGCCCTGCTAGTCGTGGAACCGGGCCGAACCAGTCCATAAACAGTTGGCAACTACAAAAGAATGAGAGCTGGCTGTGTCTGCTGTGGTTTGGCCACTGTTAATGGCTTTGAACAGATTAACCCTATCAAATAACACCCTAGAAAATGAAAACCAACTACTACTTGACTGAGTTGAAAGACTTGAACAACAGCTTGCCATATTAACCGGGGAAACAAAACAAATCCAGCTATTCCTTTGGAGAGAAAAAAAAACACTGGAATATACCACTAGGAACTACCAAGGGCCCTGAACGAATGGGTCCATGTAACCCAGATTTGGTAGATGAGACTACCAAGAGGTCAGATCATGAGGCTCAATTTGAGCTGGATCCTTTTGAGAATTGGCCCTGGTAGATTTTGGGTCCTGGTGGACGAAAAACTTAACATGAGCCAGCAGTGTGCTCTTGCAACTTGGAAAGGAAATGGTATCCTGGGCTCCATCAGAAGAGGGGTGGCCAGCAAGAACAGGGAGGTGATTGCCCCTCTCTACTCTGCCCTTGTGAGGCCCCATCTGAAGTACCGTGTCCAGGTCTGGAGCCCCCAGTACAAGACAGAGAGCTGTTGAAGAGGGTCCAGAGGAGGGCCACAAAGATGCTCAGAGGGCTGGAACACCTCCCCTATGAAGACAGGCTGAGGGAACTGGGCTTGTTCAGCCTGGAGAAAAGAAGGCTGTGGGGTGACCTCATTGCAGCCTTCCAGTACCTAAAGGGAGTCTATAAACAAGAGGAGAGTCAACTCGTTGAAAGGGTAGATAACAGCAAGACAAGGGGAAATGGCTTTAAGTTGAAGGAGGGAAGATTGAGGTTGGATGTCAGGGGGAAGTTCTTTACTACGAGAGTGGTAAAGTGCTGGAATAGGCTGCCCAGAGAGGTTGTAGATGCCCCATCCCTGGAGGTGTTCAAGGCCAGGTTGGATGGGGCTCTGGGCAGCCTGGTCTAGTATTAAATGTGGAGGTTGGTGGCCTTGCCTGTGGCGGGGGGCTTGGAGCTTGATGATCCTTGAGGTCCCTTCTATGATTCTATGATTCTATGAGATCCTGTCATGGTTTTATGATTTTTTTGATAGGTTATATTTGATTTATTAGCTCCAATTCTAATTATATTGTGTTATATTGTATTATAGTGTGTTATCTAGCATTTTGATATCTTATTTCGTAAATCAGTTTGTTTCTTCTCAGATCATTGCCACTGTTTTGGTTTAGGCCCATATCTCTATACTTTTCCCTTATCCCTTTCCAGGGCACAGATATGTGGGTCCCTCCACCCTGCTAGTCACGGAACCGGGCCAAAATCAGCCTGTAAACCAGTGACATTCTTGGTGGAGAATGCGGGCAAAGGCAGCTTTTTAGCTTTCAGAACAAATCTCTCTGCTCTTGGAGAGCTTATTTAGGAAACTTTATCAGTACTTCAGTTGCCTTATGGAAAAACTTGACCATGAAAGTCCAGGAGAACTGCCAATGTTCTAGGATATTTGTAAACTTTGAGCACTGCTATCTTGCTTCTGTAAAGAGAAAAAAAAAAAGATTCTCCTTTCTCTTTTAAAACTGTTTCCAGAGGGAGCGATTAATTTTGCAGAACTTGTGATTTTTAAACAGTCTCCCAGACTCTTCTTTGAATCATTTATGCAGTTTTTGAATGTTCATCCAATGATCATGATGATCATCTTCTCAATCTCTCTGAATGTACTACTCATCATTACACTCAGCATTTGTATTTATCATAGTTTGAAGAAGCCTTCCCCAAAGCCAGAGAATACTGAGTGGCAGGGACTGTGGAGGGGCTTGGGAGAGACTTTAGAGAGATGGACATCCTCGGTGTCATGGAACTTTACTCCTGAAAGACCTGCAAGATCCTGAGAACCTAAGCAGATAATTGAGACAGGGATGTTGTGGCTCAGGCAGATCTGAGGAGGCACAAATGATTTGGGGCCTGGCTAATGCTTATCGGGCCTTATTCAATACTATTCCAGAGAGGGAGAGAGTTCAGAAATTGAGAGAGTCTCCATGCTGAAAGAGAGTCTTCGAGTTGATAGGGAGAATCTCCAATCCGTGAGAGAGAATCCCTAATCCGAGCGAGACACTCTTCAAACTGAGATAGACTCCCTGCAATCAAAACTCAACAGCCTTCAATCTCAACAAGACACCCTCTAATCCGAGCAGGACTCCCTCTGATCCAAGAGAGAAATCTTCTGCACTGAGAGAGAGTCCCTGCAATCAAAACTCAACAGCCTTCAACGTCAACAAGACACCCTCCAGTCCAAGCGAGACACCCTCCAAATGGAGTGAAACGCTGTCCAGTTCAAAATATTCAGTCTTGAAACCAAACGAACCTACATTCAGGCTCATCGAGTCATCCTCAAAGCTGAACTAGATTCCCTCATAGCTGAACGAGACAGACTCCAAGTCGAGTTGGAGAGTGAGAGCATTGGAACTGACCAACCTGATCAACCACAGGAGCCACAAGAATCGATGTCAGTTGCCCCTGTAAGAGGACAGAAAATGAAACGAGCATCACCTCATGTAGAACAGAAAAAAGAGGAGGAGGAGAAAGTAAAGAAAGAAGGTCCAGTGTAACTGCCCCTAAGTTCAGAGGACTGGCTCCAAGATCCAGGGGATCCAGAGAGAGGGTTGAGAACCCCAACAAGATCACAGAAACCAACGCTCAGGAGGGTAAAAACAAGTCCAGAAAGAAGAGAAAGTGAGGAAGAAATCATCAACATCACCACTCAACATCTGAAAATGAATGAAATTTAAGGTTTGAGAAAAGACTTTTCACACATCCCAAATGAACCCATGGTCACTTGGTTACTTTCATGCTGGGACACTGATCTGGGACACTGTCCAGAGAAGGGCAACGAAACTGGTGAGGGGTCTGGAGCACAAGTCTTATGAGGAGAGGCTGAAGGGAGCTGGGATTGTTTAGTCTGGAGAAGAGGAGGCTCAGGGGAGACTTCATCGCACTCTACAACTTCCTGAAGGGAGGTTGTGGTAAAGAGGGGATTGGCCTCTTCTCCCAGGCAATGAACAGGACCCGGGGAAATGGCCGCAAGTTGTACCAGAGGAAGTTTAGGTTAGACATCAGCAAAAACTTTTTCTCTCAGAGAGTGGTCAGGCACTGGAGTGGCCTGCCCAGGGAGGTCGTGGAATCGCCATCCCTAGCAGTGTTCAAGAGGTGCCTGAATGAGGAGCTGCGAGATACGGTTTAGTTTGTGGTAGCAATGGTAATGAGAAGATGGACTAGATGATAGTATAGGTCGCTTCCAACCTTGTGATTCTATGATTCTATGACACGGGCCAACAGTGTGTCACTAGATAGTAGAGAAGCTCACCAACTGGGAAGCATTGCTAGGGACTCAGCCATTGACAGAGGTATTAGTTGATGTCAGGATGAGGCCTTCACCCTCTGGAAGCGGATGCTGTTAGCTGTGAAAGAAAGATACACCTTCAAAGGCAATCTGATGCCTGAGATAAAGAAATGGACTGCTATGGAAAAAGGCATCCGTTATTTGAGAGAACACGCCGTGGTGGAAATGTTACATGACCACACGCTCATTCCTAACAATACAAACTAAAAGCATGATCCTGAGAGAGTCAGATGTACACCAAATATGTGGGGTATATTCACAAGGATTGCGCCAGAAAAGTATGCCAGTACATTAGCAGCAATGTATGGCAGAGAGGAAAGAAGACCCCTTATAAATGAACTGATTAATGGACTTCATTACTTTGAGTCACATTTAACCCTTCTACGAGCTTATGTTTCAGCTATTGCTAAAGTTACTGAAAGACTGGATAGAATAATCAAGAAGATATGATAGACGAACAGTCTACAGTGCTTTATTTGGATGGAACCAATGGATCTGTGGTGGTATCAGATATATCTGATGGGGATCAGGATTCTCAGAGCAGCTTACTGGAGGGGCTGAACAAATTGGTTCCCACCCAACCTGCGTCATCCAACGTCTCAGCTATCAAGAGAAGATGTCCTCCTGCTCGAGCAAGTGACAACAGTAAGACTACATCAGGTTTTGCCTTGTGGCGTTACCTACGTGACCATGGAGAAGATATGAAGAAGTGGCATAAAAAACCCACTCCTGCACTTCAAGCACGGGTAAAAGAATTACAAGACATATCAACAATCAAGGTGATCTTCTCCAAAAAAGTGATTGCTCCAGTTGCTGTGGGACATGGCAAAAGTCGTAAGAATTCCAGAGGTAACAAACAGTGTGGCACTGCCCCCAGCCAGGGAAGGGAAAGGGATAATAGAGTGTATAGGACTGTGTGGATTTGATGGCCTGGCACATCAGAACCACAGAAATATGAGGCACGGAGGACACTGGTGCACAGTGCACTCTAATGCTCTCAAGAAACGAAGGGGCAAAATCGATTTATATTTCTGGGATGACTGGGGGTTCCCAAGAGTTGACTATGTTGGAGGCAGAAATCAGCCTCACTGGTAAAGACTAGCAAAATAATCCTATTGTGACTGGCCCAGGGGTTCCATGCATACTTGTTATTGATTACCTCAGAAGGGGATATTTTAAGGATCCAAAGGGGTATCGATGGGCCTTTGGAATAGCTGCTGTAGACATAGACAACTTTAAGCAGCTGTCTGTTTTGCCTGGCCTGTCAGAAGATCCATCTGTTGTAGGGTTGCTACGAGTAAAAGAGCAACAGGTACCGATCGCTACAAAAACGGTGCACAGACAGCTGTACCGCACCAACAGGGATTCCTTGCTCCCCATTCATAAGTTGATTCGTCAACTAGAGAGTCAGGGAGTGAACAGCAAGACTCACTCACCTTTTAACAGCCCCATATGGCCAGTGCGTAAAGCCAGTGGAGAACGGAGGCAGATGGTTGACTACCGTGGCCTGAATGAAGTCACACCCACACTGAGTGCTGCTGTACCGAACATGATAGAACTCCTAAGGAATATGTTGATAAAGGTGCATCATGTAGATGCTCATATGTCCAAGAGACAGGCTACTGAAGAACAACAAAATAACCATCAGGTAAATCGAGCTGCCAAAATTGAGGTGGCTCAAATAGACTTGGACTGGCAGAACAAGGGTGAATTATTTCCAACTCAGTGGGCCCATGAGACCTTGGGCCATCGAGGAATGGATGCTACATACAAATTGGCTCAAGACCGAGGGGTGGACTTAACTATGGACGCTACTGCACAGGTTATTCATGTCTGTGACACATACACCACAATTAAACAAGCCAAGAGGATGAAACCTCTCTGGGGAGAAGGGCGATGGCAAAAGTACAAATATGGGAGGCATGGCAGGGTGATTATATCACCTTGCCACGATCTCATAGTGGTAAGTGTTATGTGCTTGTCATGGTGGAGGCAACCACTGGGTGGCTTGAAACATATGCAGTACCCCATGCTACCGCTCGAAACACCGTATTAGGTCTCGAGAAACAAGTCATATGGCAACATGGCACTCCAGAAAGAATTGAGTCATATAGTGGGACTCATTTCAAAAATTCTCATCGCAACAGTTGGGCAAAAGATCACGGCATTGAGTGGATTTATCATATCCCCTATCATGCACCAACCTCTGATAAGATCGAATGATACAGTGGGTTGTTAGAAACCGTGTTGAAAGCAATGGGTGGCTGAACATTTAAGAATTGGGAGAAGCATTTGGCAGAAGCCACCTGCTTGGTCAACACTTCGAGGATCTATCAATTGCGATGGTCCTGCCAGCTCCCTACATACTGTCGAGGGAGATAAGGTCCCTGTAGTTCATGTAAAGAACATGTTGGGAAAAGTGGTTTGGGTCTTTCCAGCTTCTGGGAAGGGCAAACCTCTTCGTGGAGCTGTTTTTGCCCAGGGACCTGGGTCCACTTGGTGGGTGATGCAGAAAAACGGGGATGTTCAATGTGTACCACAAGGAAACTTGATGCTGGGGGAGTGCAGTCTGTAATTCCTTGTATGTCTATATGTATGTGTGTGCGTGTGTTTAATGCTTGTTATTTACTGTTTTTTGTTTGTGTATATTAAGCATGATGTAGTGATGTGGAATAAGGAGTGGAATGTAATGGTTTTATGATTTTTGGTTATCGTTATTTCACATCATAACATCATGTAGTGTACTGGGAGTTAAAGAGTTAGTGCTCCAGTTCCAAGTACCTGTCCCAGAAGAGATAAAGAGCTGCATACCCCAGAGGACTTCATGTTGAGAGATAAAATAAAACACTTGGCAAAGTCACGAGACCAGAATTTCTTCTCTTCTGCTTGCCTTGACTGCACGTCTCGCCTCTGCATTAGAGTAAGGCCTTCAGTTTTCGGACACACTCTCATTTTATTTGATTTATTATCTCCAATTCTAATTATATTATATTATATTATATTATAGTGTGTTTTCTTGCATTCCGATATCTTATTTAGATAATCAATTTGTTTCTCCTCAGATTCTTGCCTCTGTTTTGTTTTAGGCCCATCTCTCTATCCTTTTCCCTTATCCCTTTCCAGGACACAGATCCGCAGGTCCCTCCGCCCCGCTAGTCACTGAACCAGGCCAAAATCAGCCTGTAAACCATTGACAGATAGAACCTACAGTGACACAGAAAACAAAAATGATGCAAGATAGACCGGTGAGGGTGGCCCCCCTGCCTAGATGACACTATATGTAGTGCCTTGCCCATATACAGCAGCTGAATTAATGGATCTTAAGTGTAAAGATTCAGGCAGAATCCAAGAGATTGTGTGCTGGCGTGGTTACTCTGTGTATGTAACATGGGGGCAGAAAGTGTTGTTGTAAATGGTCTGGAAATCTCTAAAGGTGCATCTACCACCACTCACCCTGCCCTCGGAAAAAGACTATATGTCACTGTACAGCATAATGAGGAAAACCACTCAGTAATTCAGTGGTTGTGAATTAAGGAAAATAAGTTAGGCTAAAAGTTATGTGCTTTCATGGGGTGCTGAATCGGCAGCTACAGATCTGGCCTTGCTAAGCCAGGTTTTGGCTGCCGATAACAGATGCTTTCCTACAGACTTAGTACAGACAGCAGGTCTCCTGTTTCTCCAAATAACATTGTTAGCTATACTATCTCTGGAATGCAAGGTAGCAGGCTTGGACAGTAAAACCACAAATTAACAAAGAAGCAGCAGATTGGTGGACAGAGTTGTAGCCAATATGACGACCAACCAGAACCAGCCAAGCATCCTTCAACCTGACCCAGGTCAAAGAAAAATAAGACTACAGCCTTCATCAGAAAGACCACCAAACAACCACTGAGAGATATGCATGTGTAAAAGGACTTAGACTCAGGGTGGAGAGGGGAATGTCAATCATTCTGGGGACTCATTCTAATAACCCAACCTTTTCTTGGACATCTAACACATGTAAGCAACTGGTTCTTTAAGTATGTGCCTTTCTTGACCTCTGGTATGCAGGCTAGGTGGGAATATCCCCTCTGCACCCGGTGTGTGCACAGCACTGAGTAAACATACCTGTTTTATAACTTCTCTGTGGTTATAGAGTTTGATTTCTGCACGTCAGTTGATGGCTGTGCGCCGAAAAACGTGGCCTAATAAACTGCATATACCTACCCATAGTGGTCTATGGAATTCTATGAAAGAGCTCCAGGACTATATCTGGGAGCTAGGCATGAGGGAGACTGTCTATGAGGATGCTTTTGAAAGTCCTGATTTAGTCAAATACACTGCAGGGATGAGAGACTGATTCTACAGCAAGCTCCCCCCAACAATATGGGTTGCTTGTAGCAATCTCAAATCCTTTAGTAGCCTCCAAGGCAGTAATTCAACAGGCTGCTCAATTAGAGGCTGACCTCAAAGAAAACGAGTGCCTAAGATCAAAGCAGAGTGTTTCATGATTACAGGAAAAGGAACACTGACCTCAGGAAGTAGAAACTCAAAGACCTTCCCCTGAGGATTCCACAATCAGGGCTTATGAGTCTCTAAAAATCAAGAGGTCCATCTCCCAATCCTTTCCCTTTTTTCCCGATTTCCCTTTACTGAACCATGGGTCTGTGGGTTCCATCACCCTGCAAGCCACGGAACTGGGCCAAACCAGCCCATAAATCTTTAACAGCCACCAAGCTCTTTTCAACATAGTTATTAAAAATCGACTGTACAGTTTGATTTCACCAGAAGCTGGTGCATGAAAGGGAATATGATAAATCCACTCAATGCCATGATCTTTGGCCCAAGTATTTACAAGAGAATTTTTGAAATGAGTCCCATTATCTGACTCAATTTGTTCTGGAGTGCCATGTTGCCATATGACTTGTTTCTCCAGACCTAATATGGTGTTTTGGGTGGTAGCATAGAGTACTGCATATGTTTCAAGCCACCCAGTGGTTGCCTCCACCATGGTAAGCACATAACACCACTGTGAGATCGTGGCAAGGTGATATAATCAACCTGCCATGCCTCCCCATATTTATAATTTTGCCATCACCCTTCCCCCCCGGAGAGGTTTCATCCTCTTGGCTTGTTTAATTGTGGCATGTGTGTCACAGGCATGAATAACCTGCGCAATAGCATCCATAGTTAGAATCATAGAATCATAGAAACACAAGGATGGAAACGACCTATAAGATCATCTAGTCCAACCGTCTTCACATCACCACTTCTACCACAAGCACTAAACTATACCTCTTCTCCAGACTAAACAATCCCAGCTCCCTCAGCCGCTCCTCATAGGACTTGTGCTCCAGACCCCTCACCAGTTTCGTTGCCCTTCTCTGGACACGCTCCAGGGCCTCAATGTCTTTTTTGTAGTGAGGGGCCCAAAACTGAACACAATACTCGAGGTGCGGCCTCACCAGTGCTGAGTACAGGGGGATGATCACCTCCCTGCTCCTGCTGGCCTCACTATTTCTAATGCAGGCCAGGATGCCGTTGGCCCTCTTGGCCACCTGGGCACACTGTCGGCTCATGTTCAGCCGAGCATCAACCAAACCCCCCAGGTCCCTTTCCTCTTCACAATCATCCAGCCACTCGTCCCCAAGCCTATAGCGCTGCATGGGGTTGTTGTGGCCAAAATGCAGGACCTGGCACTTGGCCTTGTTGAATCTCATTCCATTCACCCCAGCCCAGCGATCCAGCTTATCTAAATCCCTCTGAAGGGCCTCCCTACCCTCAGGCAGATCAACACCACCTCCCAACATGGTGTCATCTGCAAACTTACTGAGGGTACACTCAATCCCCTTGTCTAGGTCATCAATAAAGATATTAAACAAGATAGGCCCCAGTACCGACCCCTGGGGGACACCACTTGAAACAGGTCTTCACTCCATTAACCACCACCCGTTGAGCACGGCCCTCTAGCCAGTTTCTTACCCAAATGAGTGTGTACCTGTCCAGGCCATGGGCAGCCAGTTTCCCCAGAAGAAGCCTGTGAGAGACCATGTCAAAGGCTTTGGTGAAGTCTAGGTAGACTACATCAACAGCCTTTCCCCCATCTACCAGTCTGGTCACCCAGTCGTAGAAGGAGATGAGGTTGGTCAAGCACGACCCGCCTTTCATGAACCCGTGCTGGCTGGGCCTGATCCCCTGGACACCACGCACATGCCGTGCGATCTCACCCGAGATGATTTGCTCCATTACTTTCCCCGGTACCGAGGTCAGGCTGACAGGCCTATAGTTCCCCGGATCCTCCTTACGGCCCTTCTTGAAGATGGGAGTCACATCAGCAAGCCTCCAATCCTCTGGGACCTCTCCAGTTAACCAGGAGCGCTGACAGATGGTCGAGAGCGGCTCAGCAATCACCCCAGCCAGCTCCCTCAGCACCCAAGGGTGTAGGCCATCCGGTCCCATGGACTTGTGACAGTCCAGATGAAGGAGGAGCTCTCTGACTGTCTCCACCTGAATTGCTGGGGGTGCTTTCTGAGTAGCGTCCCCGACTTCCAGATCAGGTCATAAAATGCCCAGAGGATAACTGGTCTGGCTATTAAAGGCAGATGTAAAGAAGGCATTGAGGACCTCAGCCTTCTCCTTGTCCTCAGTGGCCACATTCCCTGCTGCATCAAGTATAGGATGAGAATTATCCTTGGTTCTTCTTTTCCCATTGATATATTTATAAAAGGATTTTTTATTGTCTTTTACTGCAGTGGCCAATCTGAGTTCAAGTTGGGCTTTTGCCTTCCTAACGTCCTCCCTGCATACCTTAGCTACTTCCTTGTAATCTCCCCAAGTAGCCTGTCCCTTCTTCCAGAGGACATAGACTTTCTTTTTCTCCCTGAGTCTCAACAGTAGTTCCCGGCTCATCCACACTGGTTGTCTACCCCTGCGGCTCACCTTATAGCACTCAGGGACAGTCTGTTCTTGCGCCTTTAAGATTTCCATCTTGAGGAGCGTCCAGGCTTCCTGGACCCCTTTACCCTTAAGAAGCGACGCCCAAGGGACCCGTGCTACAAGCGCCCTGAACAGATCAAAGTCCGCCCTCTGGAAGTTCAAGAAAGTAGTTTTGCTGGTTGCTCTTTTGACACCCCCAAGAATAGAGAATTGTACAGTTCCATGGTCGCTCTGCCCAAGACGGTCCCCAACCTTCACTTCTCCCACCAGTCCTTCTCTGTTAGCGAACATCAGGTCTAGCAGGGCACCACCCCTGGTAGGCTCTCCTACCAGTTGCATAAGGAAGCTGTCTTCCATGCAGTCTAGAAACCTCCTGGACTGCTTCCTCTGTGTTGTATTATACTTCCAACATATGTCAGGGAAGTTGAAGTCTCCCATGAGAACAAGTGCTGCCGACCGTGTGACTTCCGCGAGCTGCTCATAGGATGCTTCGTCCAACTCTTCATCCTGGTTAGGTGGTCTATAGCAGAACCCCACCAAGATGTCGCCCCTACAGGTCAGTTAAGTCCACCCCTCAGTCTCTAGCCTATTTGTATGTTGCATCTCTTCCTTGATGGCCCGAGGTCTCATGGGCCCACCGAGCTAGAAATAATTCACCCTTGTGTTGTCAGTCCAAGTCTATTTGAGCCACCTCAATTTTGGCAGCTCGATCTACCTGATGGTTATTTTGTTGTTCTTCAGTAGCCCGACTCTTGGGCACATGAGCATCTACATGATGCACCTTTACAACCATATTCTTTATTCGGGCAGCAATGTCTTTCCACAGTTCAGCAGCCCAAATAGGTTTACCCCTTCTTTGCCAGTTGTTCTGTTCCCACTGCTATAACCACCCCCATAAGGGATTTGCCACCATCCATGAGTCAGTGTAAAGATAAAGCATTGGCCACCTCTCCTGTTCAGCAGCATCTAAGGCCAGCTGGACAGCCTTTACCTCTGCGAATTGGCTTGATTCTCCTTTCCCTTCAGTGGCCTCTGCAATTTGTCGTGTGGGGCTCCACACAGCAGCTTTCTATCTGTGATCCTTCCCTGCAATACAACACAATCCATCTGTGAACAGGGCAAATTTCTTTTTATTTCCTGGTAGTTCATTGTATGGTGGGGCTTCTTTAGCATGCAATTTCTTCTTCTGCTGGTGTTGTACCAAACTTTTTACCTTCAGGCCAGTCGACGTTTGCTTCTAAGATTCCTGAATGTCTGAGGTTCCCCATCCGCGCTCGTTCTGTAATCAGTGCAATCCACTTACTCCAAGTGGCATCACTAGCATGATGGGTGGAGAGAACCTTTCCTTTAAACATCCATTTCAGCACTGGTAGTCGAGGTGCCAGAAGGAGCTGCGTTTCAGTACCGATTACTTCAGAAGCAGCCCAACCCCCCTCATATGCAGCTAAGATCTCCTTTTCAGTTGGAGTGTAGCACTCTTCAGATGCCCTGTACGCTCGAGTCCAGAATCTCAGGGGTCGTCCTCCAGTCTCTCCTGAGGCCCTTTGCCAAACCCTCAAAGTGGGGCCTTTCTCTCTATCAGCAGTGTAGAGGATGTTCTTTACATCCTGTCCCATCCGTACTGGCCCTAAGGCCACAGCACGGGCTATCTCTTGTTTAATTTGCTCAAAAGCCTGCTGCTGCTCAGGGCCCCATCTAAAATTATACTTCTTCCATGTCACCTGATAAAGGGGGCTTACAATGTGGCTATAGTTTGGAAAGCGCATTCTCCAAAAGCCCACTACACCCAGAAAATGTTGTGTCTCTTTCTTACTAGTGGGCGGAGACATGATGGCAACTTTGTGACGACGGATGTGACGATGTCCATCTTGCCACTTTATACCTTGGAACTGAATTTCAGGGGCAGGTCCTTTCAATTTGTTTTGCTTAAAAAAGAAACTAGCTTGCAGAAGGATCTGGATTAGTCTCTCTCCTTTCCTGAAACCTCTGCTGTATTGTCCCACACAATGACGTCATTAATGTAGTGTAAGTGCTCAGGAGCACTGCCCTGTTCCAGTGCATTTTGGAACATCTCATGGCAAATGATTGGGCTGGGTTTCCACCCCTGGGCTAAATGATTATAGGTATACTGAATGCCCCTCCAGGTGGGGGCAAACTGTGGCCTACATTCTGTGGCCAAAGGAATGGAGAATGGTGGCATACCACTTGGCTGCTTTTGACTCCAATTCATACTGGAGTTCTAGCATGTCCGGCACAGCAGCACTCAGTGTGGGTGTGACTTCATTTAGGCTACAGAAGTCTACCGTCAGCATCCACTCTCCACCGAGTTTACATAGTGACCATATGAGGCTGTTAAAAGGTGAGTGAGTCTTGCTGTTCACTCCCTGACTCTCTAGTTGACTATCAACTTATGAATGGGGAGCAAGGAATCCCTGTTGGTGCGGTACTGCCGACTGTGCACCGTTTTTGTGGCAATCGGTACCTGTTGCTCTTTTACATGTAGCAACCCCACAACAGACGGATCTTCTGACAGGCCAGGCAAAACAGACAGCTGCTTAATGCTGTCTGTGTCTACAGCAGCTATTTCAAAGGCCCATAGATACCCCTTGGGATCCTTAAAATATCCCCTTCTGAGGTAATCAATAACAAGTATGCATGGAGCCCCTGGGCCAGTTGCAATAGGATGATTTTGCCAGTCTTTACCAATGAGGCTTATTTCTGCCTCCAACATAGTCAACTCTTGGGAACCCCCAGTCATCCCAGAAATATAAATCGATTTTGCCCCTTCGTTTCTTGAGAGCATTAGAGTGCACTGTACACCAGTGTTCACCAGTGCATCATATTTTTGTGGTTCTGATGTGCCAGGCCATTGAATCCACACAGTCCTATACACTCTATCGTCCCTTTTCATCCCCAGCTGGGAGCAAGGCCCCTCTATTTGTTACCTCTATCGTTCTCTTCCCGTGAGTCATGACCAGGCTCTATTTGGGTTTTGCCGTGTCCCACAGCAACTGGAGCAATCACTTTTTTGGAGAAGATCACCTTGATTGTTGATATGTCTTGTAATTCTTTTACCCGTGCTTGAAGTGCAGGAGTGGGTTTTTTATGCCACTTCTTCATATCTTCTCCATGGTCACGTAGGTAACGCCACAAGGCAAAACCTGATGTAGTCTTACTGTTGTCACTTGCTCGAGCAGGAGGACATCTTCTCTTGATAGCTGAGACGTTGGATGACGCAGGTTGGGTGGGAACCAATTTGTTCAGCCCCTCCAGTAAGCTGCTCTGAGAATCCTGATCCCCATCAGATATATCTGATACCACCACAGATCCATTGGTTCCATCCAAATAAAGCACTGTAGACTGTTCGTCTATCAATCTTCTGATTATTCTATCCAGTCCTTTCAGTAACTTTAGCAATAGCTGAAACATAAGCTCGTAGAAGGGTTAAATGTAACTCAAAGTCATGAAGTCCCATAATCAGTTCATTTATAAGGGGTCTTCTTTCCTCTCTGCCATACATTGCTGCTAAGGTACTGGCATACTTTTTCTGGCGCAATCCTTGTGAATATACCCCACATATTTTGGTGTACATCTGACTCTCTCAGGATCATGCTTTTAGTTTGTATGTTAGGAATGAGCGTGGGGTCATGTAACCTTTACACCAGGGCGCATTCTCTCAAGTAATGAATGCCTTTTTCCATAGCTGTCCATTTCTTTATCTCAGGCATCAGGTTGTCAATGAAGGGGTATTTTTCCTTTACAGCCAACAGCATCCGCTTCCAGAGGGTGAAGGCCTCATCCTGATATCCACTAATACCTCTGTCAGTGGCTGAGTCCCTAGCAATGCTACCCAGCAAGCGAGCTTCTCTACTATCTAGTGACACACTGTTGGTCCCATTGTCCCAACATTGAAGTAACCAAGTGACAATGGGTTCATTTGTGTGCCGTGAAAAGTCTTGTCTCGAATCTCTTATTTCAGTCATTTTCAGAGGTCAAGTTGTAATGGTGACAATGTCTTCCTCACCTTCTTGTTTTTTAGCTCTCCTTGGCATCGGCGACTGTGATCTTGTTGAGGGCTCCTCACATGTAAATAGAGGCCATTCCCCTGGATCTTTTTCCTCTACTTTCTCTTCTCTTATAGTATCTTGTTTCTCTTCTTTATCCTCCTCCTCTTTCTTCCATTCTAAACGCAGCAACATTCATTTCAATTTCTGTCCTCTTACAGGGGCTACTGACATCAATTCTGGTGGCTCCTGTGATTGATCGGGTTGCTCACTTTTGATGCTCTTTCTCTCCAGCTCAGCTCAGAGTCTGTCTTTTTCAGTTTAGAGGATGTCTCGTTCAGCTTGGAGCATGACTCATTGAGATTGAAGTTTGACTTGCTTGGTTTGAAGACTTCAGTTTGGATTGGGGGATGTCACATTGATTTTGAAGGCTGTCTTGTTCTGCTTGGAGACTCTCTAGTTTGGATCAGATTGAGTCCCGCTCGGTTTGGAGAGTGTCTCGCTCGAATTGGAAGGTGTCTTGTTCGTTTTGGATTGTCTCATTCAGATTTGAGATCTTTTCTCTTGGATTGGAGACTTTCCTTCTCAGCTCGGAGACTCTCTTACTCAGACTGGAGATTCTGTTTCTCAGCTATAAGACACTTTCTGGACCTGGAGATTCTCCCTCTTGCCTCTGACTCTCTCCTGGAAACTTTCCCTCTCAGCTTGGAGACTCTTGCTCATTTTGTACTCTCTCCTGGAGATTCTCTTTCAACTTAGAGACCCTCCCTTTCAGTTTCAGAGACTCTCTCCCTTTCTGAGATAATACTGAATAAGGCCCGATAAGCATTAGCCAGGCCCCAAATAATTTGTCCCTCCTCATATCTGCCTGAGCCGCAACATCCCTGTCTCAAATAGGCTATCAGGATCTTGCAGGTGTTCAGGAGTAAAGTCCCATGACACCAGCGATGCCCATTTCTCTAAAGTATCTCCCAAGCCTCTCCACACTCCCTGCCACTCAGCATTCTCTGGCTTTGGGGAAGGCTTTCTCAGATATTATAAATACAGATATTGAGTGAAATGATGAGTACACTCAGGGAGACTGACAACATGGTCATCGGATGGGCATTCAAAAAACACATAAATGATTCAAGGGAGAGACTGGGAGACTGTTTAAAAATCAGAAGATCTGTAAAACTAGCAACTGCCTCTGGAGTTGTATGCCACATTGATACCAGTTTTCCAATCGCTGAAGAATCACAGGACCAGTTTGAGTTCACTTGGGAGGGTAGACTGGACCTTTCAGGCCCTGTCCCAAGGATATGTTTGCCCAGAGAGGTTGTGGATGCCCCATCCCTGGAAGCATTCAAGGCCAGGCTGGATGTGGCTCTGGGCAGGCTGGTCTAGTGGTTGGCAACCCTGCCCATAGCAGGGGGTTTGAAGCTAGATGATATTTAAGGTCTTTTCAACCCAAGCCATTCTATGATTCTATGTCCACTCACCAACTTTCTGTCATAATTTGGTAGCGTGTTATTTGGCAGACTGGAGAAAGCCTGATGGTATAAAAATGTACCATTATGACTTAATGCTTACTTTTGCCTCAATAGGTACGCTGGAAAAAGCAGTAGGTTCATTACTGGCGTACTTGCAAGGAAAAGGATGGGCAATAAATCCACAAAAGGTACAAGGACTGGGACTATCAGTCAAATTTCTGGGGGTCATTTGGTCAGGCAAGACCAAGGTCTTGCCTAATGCAATGATAAACAAGGTGCAGGTGTTCACAGTGCAGTTGGGGAGTTCCTTGGCATTTTGGGGTATCGGCAAACATTTATACCTCACCTTGCACAAATCTTGAAACCCCTATCCAGGTTAACCAAAAAAGGCCAATTATGCAATTGGGGGCAGATGGATCAAGATGCTTTCCAGCAAGCCAAACTAGCTGTGAAACAATCGCAAGCACTCAGTATATTCAACCCCACACTGCCTGCTGAATTAGATGTACACATAAGCCAGGAAGGGTTGGGTGGGGATTGTGGTAGCATCAGGGTTCTGTCTGTACCCCACTTGGGTTCTGACCACAGGTCTGACACGGGGCAGAGGAGAGATATAGTATGATAGAAAAACAGCTATTAGCAACATATTCAGTATCACAGGCAGTAGAACCGATTACTCAAACAGCTGAAGTAATAGTAAAAACAACACTACCCATTCAAGATTGAATAGAAGATTTAGAACGTATTCCTAAGATGGGGGTGGCCCAAGTGCAAAAAGTGGCACGCTGGGTCATCTATCTGGGTCAGTGTAATCATTTATCCCCATCTCCATTAAAAGAACTACAAAAGATATTGGGTCCAGTCACATATCATAGTGATGTACCAGAAGAAACTGGTCGCTCCACCAGAGAATAGTCCTGTATAGGGACTGAAGATGCTCTGGATAGCACAGTGGACCACTCAGAACTGGACAATTCATGCCCAACCAATCTGGGGCAAGGATATGTGGTTGGATATCTGGAAGGTGGTCAGGCATAGGACAGTACAGGCTTACCACATATCAGGACATCAGTCCATGCAGTCACCAGGAAATGACGAAGTTGACACTTTCACCCAAATTAGATGGTTAGAAGATTCACCTATGGAAAACATAGTCCACTGGCTACATCAAAAACTGTGACATGCCAGACAGAAGGAGATGTGGGCAGTGGCCAAAGCGTGGGAGATGCCCATACAAATGTCAGATAGCATTCAGGCATGACGCAATTGCAATGCTTGCTCGAGGATGAGACCAAGACCATTGCTGGAGACAACAGCACACCTTGCCAGGGGACACAACCCTTTACAACAGCAGCAAGTCAATTATATAGGCCCCCTTCCTCGATCTGAGGGGGCCAGATATGCACTGACCTGTGTCGATATGACAAGTGGGCTGATGCAAGCCTATTCAGTACCAAAAACGAATCAAGCCTATACTATCAAGGTCTTAACCAGATTGATGGCAGCATATGGGACTCCACAAGTCATCGAGAGCAACCAGGGTACACATTTCACAGGAACAGTGATACAAAAATGGGCCAAAGAAAATAACATCAAGTGACAATTCCATCTGCCTTACAATCCAACAGGAGCAAGCCTGATAGAACATTACAATGGAATTCTCAAGGCTGCTCTGAAAACAGAATCACAGTCCTTGTGGGGATGGACTAAACGACTTCACAAAACACTGAGATCTGAACAAGAGACCCAGAGATGGCAGACCCAGTGCCCTGCGCATGCTACAAACAACTTGGGCCTCTCCTCTTAGGATACAAATTAAAGGAAATAATACTTCTGTAAAACCCCAAGTAGGGACAATGAATAACCTTCTGCAGCAGACCTGCAGCTTAAACTGAGGAAAAAGAGGGAAATGTACAGGAAGTGGAAGCAGGGTTGTGTAGCCTGGGAAGAATATAGGGACATTGTCCGCATGTGTAGACATAAGATTAGGAAAGCCAAGGCGCAGATAGAGCTGAACTTGGCAAGAGATGTGAAAAATAATAAGGAGTTCTTCAGATACATAAGTAGGAGGAGACAGGCCAAGGAGAGTGTTCCCCCTATGATAAATGAGGATGGAGAACTGGCTTCCTCAGACATGGAAAAAGCTGAGGTGCTCAATAACTGCTTTGCCTCAGTTTTCACTGGTGGTCAGGTTCCTCCTCATGCCTGCCAGGACACAGAATCTCTAGGTGTGGGTGAGAGGAGCAGATTTCATCCTACGTAACATGGAACAAAGAAATGAGACCTCCCCAAACGAATGCTAAAGTCCATGGGGGTCGGATGAATCCACCTAGGGTTCTGAAAGAGAGACGTTGGGGTTTCCAGCCGTCTATTATATTTGAAAACATGGCGCCGGTGAAGTCCCCGGTGACAGAAAAAGGGAAACATTACCCCATTTTAAAAAAGGGAAAAATGACCCCGGGAACTACAGGCCGGTGAGTCTCACCTCTGTGCCTGGGAAATCATGGAACAGCCTCCAAAACAGTTAAGGACAAAGACAAAGAGGGATTGAGACACCAGCAAGCTACAGTCAAGAACACATCACCATGCCCGGACAGGAGGGAGTGGCCCCGGGCCCCCCCATCCCCCACAAAATGGGAAGGAAAGGGAAACGGGATAGGGAGATGGGAGCGGGGCTCAAGGAAGGTAAAAAAAAACAGCGGAAACGATCTATGGAGGAAAACTTATTTTACTAACATGATATCAAATGCAAACACAATAAATAATCTAATTGAAATTGGCTAATAAATCAAAAAGATAGGGAAGGAAAAAGTTCCTGGAAACCATCAAACCGAAAGCTTGGTACAGATGGAAGACCCTCCAAAGCCCCCATCAAGGGCAGTAAGAACCCCCGAAAGTGAGAAGGGCCCCAAAGTGAAATAAAAAGGCGAAAGGTTCACAGTTACTGAGAATAAGGGGGGGGTGGGGGAATAGTAGAGATTTTTATAAAGCAAGAATTAGTTTTGAAAATAAGGATGGCAGACATGTGACTGGGGATAGTGAGGGGGATGAAGGCCATAAAGTAAGGGTTTGAGAACAGCCCGAGGCATTTTGGGGGAGGGATTAGATTCCACAGGGCAAAAGAAGAAACCAGTTTGGGGGGATGCCCCCCCCGAAAGGTCGAAGTTACAGCAAAAAAGGTCAGAAGCCTTCGCGGGAAAGGAAACAAATTTCATCCCACGATCCACACATACGTGCAAAAAGGGGGGGTCTGCGCTAATGACTCTCGGGGGTGTTGAATAGGTATCCATTCTGGGAAAAACTATTGATTATGTTTAGTTGGGCCTATTCTGACACGATTTTTCCAGACGGTGTGCAAGTTAGGTGGATTATCCCCCTTGCACCGGTTTGCCGCAGCACTGAATAAAAACCGACCTGCTTTTTAATCTTTACTTGGTTACAGAGTTTGATTCCGCACGTCAATTTGGTGACCCAGATGGGACACCCTCTGTCGGCTGCAGGACCGGGTTGGAAGAGGATGCCTTAGGCGCCCCCGAATTTCTCGAAGACTCCCCTTCCTCATCCGATCACCGGGAGCAGACAAGGACCATCCATGGCGGCCAGTAGTTATGGAATGAGGGGACCCGTAACCGTAGGAGCCGTCCTACGCTGGGTATAGCCTTTTGTGCTGCCCCGGGGTTGGTTAGTGGCTCACAGGTTTGGTAGGTTCCGGCTGGGGTGGGCAGGCTCTGGCGAGCAGTCTGCGGGGCAGCCACAAACGGACCTTGTAAGTCGTTACGCGCGGTAAGGGGACAGGACCATAGGGGTACCTGTCAAAATGGTTATCTGGGTTCTCCTGGTTGTGATAACAGGAGTTATAGGTTGATAATTGTTTACCATTGTTGTTTAAACGTTCAATACCATGTATCGAATTAATCCATCATATTATTAGGAATCCTCTGAGGAAATTAAAACAAGAACAAAAATTTTGAACTTAATTTTCCTAACTCAGATTTTGTGGTGTGGTGAGGTGAGAGTGCTAACTACAGAGCGAGAGAGGTCCCGACCATGTTTTCATTCCCCACAAGAGAAAAATGGCCGAACAGCAAGTGAAAGTTTTTTTGTTCTCTGTTTTTTGTTCGTGTACTATTTTCTCCATTTTAAAGAAATTTAAAATTGGGTGATGATGGAAATACATATTTATAGATCATAGTAAAAAAGGAATCAGAGGGAAGGTTGGGCCCTGGGGGAGGCAAAGAGAGGAAGGACCTTTCAGGTAAAATTGTATTATTACGTCCTGCTTTGTGGTGTTAAATTTTTTATGACGGAAGTGTTACCACGAGGCGTTTGGAAAAGAGTGTTTAAAGTGATACCGAGAAGATCCCTGGTTTTTTGGCTCACGGGAAACATTGTGGTGAGCCAGGGGAAATTGAATAAGAAACCAGGAACAAAAATGGAATAATGGGACGTTTTAAATTGAGACCCTAATATGAATCAAGTGCTGGGTGTTTGTGGAAGTGTGGAACGTACGGTTTGATTTGTGGATTTTAAGGGAATGGGAAAATTGTTTTGATGGTATAAGAAAGTGTAATTTTAATGGTATATAGAAGTAGAATTGAGGTATGGGAAGGTAACTTAGGATATGAATAGTGGAATAATGAAAAGGAAAAGGGTTTAAAGAAAAGTGATTTTCTTGCGGGCTGGAGAACCCCCTGCACGTTCCCCCCTGAGCCTTGATTGAGAGAGTGAGCTGCAGAAGGAACGCTGCGTAAAAACATTTACTTGCAAAGGAGGAGGGAAAGGATAGGGCACGGGAAAGTGAGAACAGCCCTTCTCTGCAGAGATCTAAAACCCGAAATCCCGTGTTAGCACGGAAGCCTCGGAGAGGAGGAGGTAAAAAATAAAAATTGATGTTATGTTTTGTAATGATGAGGTTGGAAGGAAAGTTGGAAAAGGCACAGGCTGAGGAAGGCAAAGAAGCAGGGTGTGTAGGGATGTCAGAAGAAGAGAGGGGAGCAGGATAAAGAGGTTACTTTGGTGGATACAGGTGCCTCTTACCACCCGTAGGTGATTTTAACCGAGTAGGAGCTAAGGCCAATAAGAAAACTTACTTTTTTGGGATCAATTAAATAAGGCTGAGAAAAACAAGAGGAATACATAAATTCTTGTACAGTTCGGTTACTCTGGCAAGAAATTAAATAAAAACTGAAGCTAAGGATCAAACAATATTAACTGATTTGAATTGTAAGTTGCCTTTAACACAAAAAGGAAAAACAAGGTTGTAGCCCCAGGTTACAGAAATCTTGAATAAGATACGCTTAGGAGTGGGGTATCAGGGATACCTGGAGGGCCAAAAATGCAGCCCTAAATAAAGTTAATTAAAACAGAGTTGCCCAGTCAGGGTAAAGCAGGCCCTTTGAGGAAGTGATGTAGACGGATAAAATAAAATATAGACAATTTTGGCTTTGGATTAATCCAAAATACATACTCCAAACCGTGACAAAAAATTAGAAAGCAATGCTATGTTTGGTACAAGATTTGAGGACAAGTAATAGAATGTTGAATGCATACACTCAGGGTGTGAAAAAATTCCATACACTTTTATTAACCAATTAAGGTGATAGTGGATTTACCCTTCTGGATTTGAAGGATAGGATGCCTTTTCTGCCTGGTTTGGCCAAAGGAAGCCTAAGGTTATTTGTTTGAAGGATGGATGCCCTTTCTGCCTGGTTTGGCCAAAGGAAAGCCTAAGGTTTTTGCCTTTGAATAGGAAAACCCCAAGATGGGGTAAAAGCTCAGTTAACTGAACAGTGTTACCCGGGGTGTGAGAACAGTCAATGATTTTTTTGAGAGCTGGTCAACTTGTGAACCGGAGACTTGGTTTCTCCATCCAGGGGGAACCTTACTGCAGTACGTGGATGTCACAAAAACAAAAGAGGCTGTGGCAATGGACGTGGTTTGCTGAATTCCTTTGGTTTAAATATTATCAATTTCTCAAAGAAAGCCAAATAACTCAGCAGCAATTCCGTTTTGGGATTGGATTACAGCGGTTCAAACCTTAAGGACTTCAGGAAAAGAAGCCATCTCCAAACCCCTGAGCCACAAGTTGCCAAGGAACTCTGTCGTTCCCAGAATGACGGATGATGCCGAATGTGGATAACAGCTACGGACTGTTGGTAAAGCCAAAAATTTATAAAATGGGGGGCAAGTGGGGCTTCCCTAGCTGAAATAAAGAACTCATAAAGGCCCTCTGCTCTGGGGGTCCAGACATAATTCACCCTCTGGCTGTTCTCTCATTTAAAAAAAAAAAAAAAAAAAAAAAGAAGAATGGCCCTGGGAGTCCTTGCCCAAACCTTTGGTCCTATTGGGGGCAGGGGCATACTTCTCCAAACAACGGGAAGGAGTAAGGAATGGGCGGGTGCTTTGAGGGGGGACTGCATTTACCATATTCAAGAAAGCCAGCAAAGTTTGCTAGGCCAAAAATAACAGTTTTAATATCTCATCAGTGTCTATGTATTGGAGGTAAAAGGGGGGCATTTGCTCTCAACCCCAATGGTTCCTGAAATCCCAGGCCATTCCTGGTAGAGCGGATGTGTAGAAATAATTGTAATAATATTGTCAAACCCGACTTTCCTTAGGGAAACTCCTGGAGAACCAGTATTTATGAATGCTTTGAAACAACTGAAGCGCTTTCCAGGGTTGACCTTAAGGAAAAACCCTTAGAAGTGCAGAAGCACCTGGTTTACTGATGGTAGCAGTTTTGTGAGACAGGAAACTGTAAGGCGGATATGCGTAGCTGCAACTGACAAGGTAATCAAACAAACCATTACCTCGGGGCTTGCCTCAAAGGCTGAAATAACTGCCTGGACAAGAGCCTTAATTTATGGGACAGGCTAATATGTGTTTGGGGGTGCTACACCTCGTAATCCATCTGAAAAAGCAAGGATTGCACACACAAGGAAAACAGCATGATGTAAATCTCCAAAGAACGTGGTAAAACACGGAAAAGGCTCGAAAGGTAACACTTTACAGGAAACTGGAAAAATGGTGGGTCATGGCAGAAGGGGTTTGAAGAAGGCTTTAATTCCAGAGGTTTAAATTAAAATCTCTAACCTGAGTCAGAACCCGAAAATTTCAAACAGGTAGGAATCTAATTATGATTATGTCAGGTTTTGTGATTTTTGGTTTCGGATTCCACATCAAACATCAGGGTGGCACTGGGAGTTAACTGTTAATGCCAAGTCCGGAGAGAACAACAAACTAACCCCCGGGGACTTTGCGGTCACAGAGACTCGAGATTATAACCCTGGCAAGGTCACCTATGCGCTCTTCTTCACCTGCTTGGTCGTCAGCTCTCCTCCCTTTTTTTCTCCCCTGCTGCTCAACTGGACGACATCCACCTCAGCGTGGTGGTGAGGCCATCCCCTTTCGGACATTTTCTCTCTTTATTTGTTATCTTCAATTTTAATTGTATTGTTTATAGGTGTTTCTTGCATTCCGATACTATATTTGTAAGTTAGTTTGTTTCTCCTCAGATCGTTGCCGCTGTTTTAATTATTTGGGGTCCCCTGTCCCTTTTTTTCCGGGGGCGGATCTGGGATTCCTCCGCCCCGCTAGTCACTGAACCGGGCCAAACCAGCCCGTAAACCGTTGACAATTTTAGAAGGGAGGGCAACAATGGCAATTGATTTTCAGAACTCCCAAGAAAAGGGGGGTGCGTGATGTTGGTACTAACTGATACTTCTTACAGTGGCCAGAGGCATTTCCCCTTGTAACCAAACAAGGCCGTGGATAACTACAGTATTTTATAGGAGGTTTTCCAAGATGCTGAGGAACTACTTTGTCTGTCAAGGAAAGTGAAACCGCAAAAGTTAAATCATAAGGAAAAGATGGTTGGGTTACTAATTGCTTTATTTCAGTGTACAGGTGGTGTCGTGGCAAAGTTGATGTGTTCTGTTCATTTTGTTTTTGGTTGCAATGTATATTTTTGTGTTATATTATTTTTTGTTATTGTTTAAATGTTGATTGTCACCTTCTCCCTTCTATTTGGTCAACCCTTACATTTCTGTTTACTTAACAAGGCTGCATTAAAGGAAAGTAATAAACACTCTCATTAGTGGGCAAATAGGGAATTAATGAGAGGTGTCGTTTGGGTAACGGTTTTTGGGGCCCAGGCGGAGATGGGAGGCTCAAACTCCCACCAGGTATGAGAACATTTGGGCCCGTATCAAAATCCAAGGAGGGTTAAAAGGGTAAATAACCCATTGGTAAGGTAATACGGATAAATAGCTTTGTGAAGCCCTTATCCGGTTTGGAGTGCTACTGGAAAAACCTTAGGAATATCTCGCAGCTCTCCAAATAGTAGAAAACCACAAACAAACACCTTACAAGCAATCCAAGGGAGGTACCTTTTTGCCCAAAGTGACTCCAAAAACAGGATGGCATTTAGTCTATTAACAGCTAAAGAAGGTGGAGTATGCACTAATAATACAGAATCCTAAGGTTGGAAAAACCTAAAGATCATCCAGTCCAACCTCCCCTATCACCAAGGTTTCCGCAAACATTCCCTCAACACAACACAAGGTTCCTTGAAACCTCCGGGTCGGTGATTCCACCACTTCCCTGCGACCCATTCCATGCCTGACCACTTTTTTCAAGAAGTAGTATTTCCTATATCCGCCTGAATCTTCCTGGCGCAGCTTGAAACCATTCCCCCTAGTCCTATCACCAGTTGCACGAGAAGAGGCGCCACCCCCAGCTCGCTACAACCTCCTTCAGGTAGTTGTAGGAGAGCAATAAGGTCTCCCCGAGCCTTCTCTTCTCCAGACTGAAACAATCCCAGCTCCCTCAGCCGCTCCTCTAAGGCCTTGTGCTCCAGACCCCTCACCAGCTTCGTTTGGCCCTTCTCTGACACGCTCCAGGCCTTCAATGTCTTCCTTGAGTGAAGGGGCCAAAACTGACACATACTCAAGGTGGGCCTTCACCAGAGCTGAGTACAGGGGGAAATATTACTTTCCACTCCGCTGGCCACACTACTTCTGATACAAGCCAGGATGCCATTGGCCTTCTTGGCCACCAGGGCACACTGCTGGCTCATGTTTACCCAGCCGTCAACCAACACCCCCAGGTCCATTTCTCCAACGGTCTCTCAGCCATCCGCCCCAAGCCTGTGACTTGTTCGTTTTGCCAAAGGTGCAGGACCCCACTTGGCCTTGTTAAACCTCAACCATTGGCCTTCAGCCCATCAATCCAGCCTGTCCAGATCCCTCTGTAGGGCCTCGCTACCCCCAGCAGATCGACACTCCCACCCAACTTAGTGTCATCCGCAAACTTACTGAGGGTGCACTTCAATGCCCTCATCCAGGTCATCAGTAAAGATATTGAAGGAGGACAGGCCCCAAGCACCGACCCCTGGGAACCCACTCGTTGACCGGTCGCCAGCTGGATTTGGCTCCATTGACCACCACTCTCTGGGCCCAGCCCTCCAGCCAGTTCCTTACCCAGCCAAGAGCGTACCCTTCCAAGCCCACGGACTGCCAGCTTCGCAGAGAGAATTATGTGGGAGACAGTGTCAAAGGCTTTGCTGAAGTCTAGGTAGACTACATCACAGCCTTTCCCTCATCCACCAGGCGGGTCACTTTGCCACAGAAGGAGATCAGGTTGTCAAGCAGGCCTGCCCTTCTAAACCCATGCTGACTCCCAATCACCTTTTGTCCTTCATTGCCGGAAATGCTCAAGGAATTGTTCCATAACCTTCCCTGGCACTGAGGAGGCTGACAGGCCTGTAATTCCCTGCTCCTTCTGCCTTTTTTGAAATGGAGTGACATTGTTCCTCCAGTCCTGGGACCTCCCTGTTCCAGACTTTCAAATGATGGGAGTGGGGAGCAACTTCTGCCAGTTCCCTCAGCCCTTGGGTGATCCATCGGCCCCATGGACTTGTGGTCAAGTGGTAGCAGGTTCTACTTTTCCCCTTGGAATGGGTGTTAGTCTGCTCCCCAGCCCGATCTCAGGTCAGGGCGGGTACCGGGAAAACTGGTCTACCTTTAAGACGAGGAAAGAAGGCCTTAGGACCTCGCCTTTTCCTTATCCTTTGTCACTATTTCACCTTTCATCCATAAAGAATGGAGATTCTCCTTAGTCCTCCTCTTACTGTTGATATACTTGTAAAAGGGTTTCTTGTTTCTTTTTATCCCAGCGGCCAGGTTGAGTTCGAGCTGGGCTTTTGCCCTTCTGACTTTCTCCCTGCACATCTTAACAACTTCTCTGTACTCTTTCTGAGTCGCCCGTCCCTTCTTCCACAGGAGGTAGATTCTCTTTTTCTCCCGGAGCCTCAAGAATAGTTCCCTATTCATCCACGCCGGTCTCCTTCCCTGCCGGCTCATTTTGCAGCTCAGGGGGACAGAGTTGCTGTACTTAAATAAGGATCTGAGAACAGACTTGAGGAAAATCTGGGAGCAAACAAAAATCCTGCATAGGGCAAGTATCGATAACACGTCTGGGAAACAGATCTATGGGGCTCACTTACTAGCTGGTTACCGAATCTAGGAGGGTTAAGGCGGCTTTTCTTGGCATGCATCGTACTGGTACTATTGGTGGGCCTTACCTGTGTGTAATGAGCTGTTCTATGTGCCTATGTCGGAATACTAGAAGGGAGTAGGAGGTATGGAAGAGACATGAGTTAAGGCAAAAGGTGGAAAGTGGGGCTTATTTCACACACTAAGAAGGAATAATCTAGCAGGTGGAAATCCTGCTAGATTAAAGAAAAGGGGGGAATTGAAAGGTGAGAAGGGCCCCATAAGTGAAAGTAAAAAGGCAAGAAGGCTTCACAGTGACTGAGAATAAGGGGGGTGAAGGGGAATAGTTAGAGATATTTTATAGAAGCAAGAATGTAGAGCTTGTTAGAAAATAAGGGATGGCAGACACCGTGACTGGGATCGTGAGGGGGATGAAGGCCATAAGGATAAGGGTTTGCAAACAGCCCGAGGACGTTTGGCAGGGAGGTGATTAGATGTCCACAGGGCAAGAAGAAACTGGTTTGGGGGATGCCCCCCCGAAAGGCCAGAAGTTTACAGCAAAAAAGGTCAGAAGCCTTCGCGAGGAAGACGACAAATCTTCATCCCACGATCCACTACATACGTGCAAGAGGGGAGGGTCTGCATGCTAATGAACTCTCGGGGGTGTAATGAACATGCATCTGAATTCTGGGAAAACTATTGATTATGTATTAGTTTGGCCTATATCTGTAGCACGATTTTTCCAGATGGTGTGCAAGCTAGGCAGATCTATATCGCCCTTGCACTCGGTGTCTGCGCAGCACTGAATAAACTGTACCTCCTTTGTAATTTTACTTGGGTTATAGAGTTTGATTCTGCACGTCAACCCCACCCGTAAGGGCCAGATCCCATGACTTCCGCGATGTATAGGGACAGGTACCCAGAATTGGAGCATTAACACTTTAACTCCCAGTGCACTACATGATGTTATGATGTGGATTACCGAAAACCAAAAAACACAAAACCATTACACTACACCAAGGGCAGATCGTGCCTGACAAATCTGGTGTCCTTCTATGATGGAGTGATGGCATTGGTGGACGGGGGAAGGGTGATGAATGTCGTCTACCTGGACTTCTGCAAAGCCTCTGACATGGTCCCTCACCTCATCCTTCTCTCTAAATTGGAGAGGTGTGGATTTGAAGGATTGACTATTCAGTGGATTAAAAATGAGCTGGCTGGATGCAGCCAAAGGGTTGTGATCAATGGTTCTGTGTCAGGGTGCGCGCTGGTCACAAGCGGTGTCCCTCAGGGGTCGGTCTTGGGACCGGTGCTCTTCAACATCTACATCAACGACATAGACGATGGCATCGAGTGCACCCTCAGCAAGTTTGCAGATGACACCAAGCTGAGTGGTGCAGTTGATACACTGGAAGGAAGGGAAGCCATCCAGAGGGACCTGGACAGGCTGGAGAAGTGGGCCCATGAAAACCTAATGAGGTTCAATAAGGCCAAGTGCAAGGTGTTGCACTTGGGCCAGGGCAATCCCAGGTGTTTATATAGACTGGGGGAAGAACCCCTTGAGAGCAGTCCTATGGAGAAGGACTAGCGGGTCCTGGTAGACGAGAAGCTGGACATGAGCCAGCAGTGTGCACTTGCAGCCTGAAAGGCCAACTATATCCTGGGCTACATTAAAAGAGGAGTGGCCAGCAGGGAGAGGGAGGTGATTGTCCCCCTCTACTCGGCTCTTGTGAGGCCCCATCTGCAGTACTGCGTCCAGGCCTGGGTCCCCCAGTACAAGAAAGACGCAGAACTCCTGTAACGAGTCCTTAGGAGGACCACTAAGATGATCAGAGGGCTGGAGCACCTCTCCTATGAAGAAACCTTGAGGGAACTGGGATTGTTTAGCTTGGAGAAGAGAAGACTCTGGGGAGACCTCATCGTGGCCTTCCAGTACTTGAAGGGAGCATATCAACAGGAGAGGGAACGGCTGTTTACAAGGGTGGGTAGTGATAGGACGAGGGGGAATGGTTTTAAACTGAGACGGGAGGTTTAGGTTCGAGATTAGGAGGAAGCTTTTCACAGAGGGTGGTGACACACTGGAACAGGTTGCCGAGAGAAGTTGTGTCTGCCCCATCCCTGGAGGCGTTCAAGGCCAGGCTGGATGTGGCTCTGGGCAGCCTGGTCTGCTGGTTGGCGACCCTGCACATAGCAGGAGGGTTGAAACTAGATGATCATTGTGGTCCTTTTCAACCCAGGCCAGTCTATGATTCTATGATTCTGCTCCCTGCCCCTGAAGACTTGGAACCAGGTACACATATGATAAAGTAGACTTGGGAAGTACAAGTAGGACCCAAGTGGTGTGGTCTGGTTGCACCTTGTGGGAGACTGTTAGAAGCAGGGCAACAGTCATCCCACATCTAATTGGCAAATGGCCCTCAGAAATAATAGTGCAAACTCCAATTTTGGTAGCTAAGGGGACACTAGTCATATCATTATGGCAAACTGGAACCCCCCGCCTTTGGTACCTGATATAGTAATGCAACCATCAACATCAGAACAAAGGGTATGGTATAAGAGACCTGGCATGCTGCTGTGCAAGCAGAAATATTAACGCAAGACAGAAATACCACGTGCATTCTACTGCGGATAGCGGTCTTGCCCATACTGGTACTAACTAAACACTTATTCTCCTCGTGAGATCTGTGGCCCACCAAGACCACCAGCAGAGGCAGACACAGCATAAGTGAACACCAATATGTCCCAGTGCCACTGAAGGATCTTCACAACATTCTGATTCTGTTCTTCAGTGACATCGAATGATGGATTTTTTTTAACATTTTTCAAGCCAAAAAGAAGTGATTGACAACTCTGGACTCTTTATATCATGACGGGAAAAGTTGCTATATTAAATAGCATCTGTTACATTATAAACTGTACAGAATAGCTTGCCCCTGATATCTCAACCATTGGTTCAGGCAGTGAAGGGGTGGAGTGTATGAGAATTACTAAGTCACAGCCTGAAGCAATGATTGACCACCTGGTGAAGGGACTGCCAGCCCTGGGAGCACAGGTGAAAGCAATTCACCTGTGTGACCAGAAGCTGGTTCCACCCCTCCTTGAGCCTCATTTAAGGGTTGGCTGTCACACTGGAAGGATCTTTACCTGAAGTTTCTTCCTTGTGGAGTATTTGGTAAGTCCTGTGCCTTGGAATGAATAGACAAATCATTCTTACTTTGGCTAGGTTGTGACTGTCATTCTTTTTTGGGTTGTTTAGAACTGGTTATCTGCCATTGAATTTCTCTACCCCTCTCGTAATCAGCCAGGGTGGTTTTGGTTTTCTTTTGGAATTTGGGCAGGGATAGTATTGCTCATTTATGCTATTAAGTATCAGGTTGTATGTTTCCATGTATGGTTCTTCACGCTACCTAGGAAATAAAGCAATCATGTTTTTGTTGTTTTCCTTACTCTACCTGAAGTTATTTTGTATCAAATATCTTGGTCTGTAATTATGTGACTAACCAACCAACCGTGGTGATGTGACTCCTACCATAGTTGTCCACAAACAAAAAAATACAAATTAAATTTACTTCATCCTTTTTAAAATTTTCATTTACAATCACTAAAACAGCAAGAGAATAACTTTAAGAAAAATACTAAGTACAATTTTTTTTAAAGTTCTAGTCTAATGCTAGTATCAGATTTCAAAGGCAGTTCCTTGAGAGCATCTACAGAAATAACTAATCTCTTTTTATAATAAACTATTGGAAACTGTTAAACAGATGCATTTAAGTAAGCAGTACTTCAGTCTCTAGTTCTTCACCTTGAAGACAAACTATATTTTTAGGTGAGTCAGAGAACTTAAATAAGTCAATAGAAAAATGTTTTCCTGTGCCCCAGGAAATGTTCAGAAATCAATCCATTGTCATGCATTAAAAAAAAAATCACTACTTCCTATATTTCTGTTCTGAATTCAATGTCATTTGATGTTTTTCAGCTACATCTGATTTTTCCGTATAACAATCCATGTTAGTCTTCATATTTATAATTTCCTTCTTTCAGTGTTCATAAGAGGAAAAACAGTGTAAGTATTATAAAACCTACAGAAAGTTATTCCTTCTTTATTGCTCTCTGCAGTAAATCTTGTGGTAAACAACTTGGGGCAGTTACCACCTTCATTTTGTGTTCTTATCAACTTTCATTATATACTATTTGAGCCTCACCAAGTTTAGCAACTTTCAGTAAAAACTAAATTGGACAGAATTTGAGCCTAGGAGTGCTAGTAATTCCCCAAAACATATAATTAAAACTAGAAGCCTTTAAAGGTCAAGCATTTCACTGAGGAGCAGCTTCATAACCTAGGTATCAAACTATAAATTAAAAAAAAAAAAATACAAAAAACCCACCCATGCTTCTTAAAGCATACATTCATAATTCAATGCTGCTTAACTTCTATCTTGTTTTCCATTCAAAATTAAGGAGAGAATCTTCAGATAAATATATTTTATATAAGTGTTTCAAGCCAATCCAGCAGTGGGCAATTAGTTTCCCAAAGCATCAACTTACCACA
The DNA here is from genome assembly GCA_021292215.1 of Lophura nycthemera. Classification (NCBI taxonomy): domain Eukaryota; kingdom Metazoa; phylum Chordata; class Aves; order Galliformes; family Phasianidae; genus Lophura; species Lophura nycthemera. The sequence continues at coordinate 184,046 of JADANK010000291.1, forward strand.
ATAAGTTTCTGAAGCTGTACTACCTAATGCTGCAAAACCCCTTGAGACTAATATGGTTTCCACTAATTTACTAGTTAGTTTGATTCACCTAGTGTGGGGGCTTCTAGTCCATCATCCTTCCAATAAGTCCTATAACTAGAGAATGGGCAAAAGAGCATTTACCTTCATGGAAGGCTGATATTGCAGCTAGCTTGATTTTTTTTTTTTTTTTTTTTTCCAAAGAGGATGTCTAGAGTCCAGACTGATTAATGTAGAAGATATTCAAGTAGCCTGCGTGTGGAATATGCATAGGTTAATAAGGTTCCCATTGTTTAGCCTCACACCATTGTCCATTTGAAGTTATATGAAGCAATTGCTGAACTTCTTAGTTTAGAGGCTCTGACTTTTTCTCAAGACACGCTGGTTGTATCTCTACCCATTCAGAAGCCAAGCTGTATGTGAGAGAAATTTTCTATTGGAATGAAGAATACCCTGGTTCTAGGTGAATGTTCTGGAAAATTTGATTGTGTGACAGGCAGCGTAGAGTGAGTTTTCAGTACTGAGAATTCTTGAGTCTATGACAACTCTAATAAGGATTATTGAGGATAGAGCTGTATCAATAGCTTCTTTCACGAAAGGGGAAATGTTACTTCTTGCCACTTTTTGTACATATTACCATGTTTTTACGTCCATAGCGAAAGAAACCCATCCCAAGTCTCATCGCTCTAAATGAAGCAATCTACACTTCTGACCAAAGTATCATTCACGTTTTAATGCAATTCAATTACTTTTTTCAAAAAATGAAAATTTTCCCCTTTCTTATAAATATAGAATCATAGAATGGTTTGAGTTGAAAGGGACCTTTAAGATCATCTCACTACAACCCCCTGCTATAGGCAGGGACGCTTCCCTCTAGACCGGGTTACTCACAGCTCCATCTGGCCTGGCCTTGAATGCCTCTAGGGTGGGGGCATCCACAACCTCTCTGGGTAACCTGTTCCAGTGTCTCATTGCTCTCACAGTAAAGAATTTCTTCCTCTGCCAGTTTCAAGCTATTTCCATTTATCCTGGAAATTTCCATTTCTATTATTAATACTTTAAAAATACCTCTTGAATGTCACAAATAAAACTTGTTTCTATTTTCCCCTCATGTACAAGAAGCTTCCTATTATAAACAGCTTCCAAGACAACACTGAATTTTCTTAATTATGTGTAATAATCCAATTTATAGGGTGAAGAAACTCATTTACAGGAGACAAATGCTTCAGAAAAGCAAGTTACACTTAGGCATTTGAAATGTACTTAGTTACAAGTAACTACTTGCAAGTTAGATAAAACATTTTCTGCGTTTTTAATAAATACTGAGATTTTATGAGATATCAGTATGTAAATTCTTTACAAAACTAGAAAATACAACTTAAAACTTACCTGTTATAATATCTGCCTCCCATCATAAACTGATTGTTTGAAGTTGGGCATATTTTAAAACGTTGAATGTTCTCACTGGTCCGAAAATAAAGTGAATAATCACCAGGTGTATTATCTGAAGGTCTTATAAGAAAACTGCACACCTGACCAACTGAAAAAATATCATAACAGCATTATTCAACTATTACTTATCTTAGTGTCATCTATGATCACTTATCAAAGTTGCTTCCATACAAATTATCAAAAACTGTACACTTAAAGTCTGAAATTCCCTTAGCAATCTCTGTTCTTCATCCAAATGGGGTGTAGTACTAAACTGTCAAAGTTGATGCAAAAATCGGCTGTAACATGCAACCTATCCACTGGTTTGCCACCCCTTTACAAGAGCATGGGTGCAGGGGAGGAAAAAATCAACAATGTTTTAAAAAAGCTAAAATATTTTTATTCTAATACTTGAGCTATGATACTTGACTATGAGTCAAATCTTGATGTTTTCATTTAAATAATTATTTCTAAGGTGACAAAAGTTTATAATACATTCTCCTATAAACTTAAAAGTATTTTCTCCTTGGCGTTTTGATGAACTCCAAAATATTACTTATAGATATATATTTAAAATACATTTAATAGTTTCACTTGAAATTACAAAGTTAACTATACTTGAGAACATAAAAATACTCAATATTCGTAGCCATGAGTTTTGTTTTTTGTCTATTCCACCTGTCCGATTCCCCCTAATATAACGTTGTACTGGAGCAGCAACCACAGGTCCAGTCATACGTTCATACAGAAAAGCAGGTTTTGATGTAGTTTGATATAAATAAGATTACTTTATTCCATTCTACTATCTCTATTTCCACCTCAAATACAAGTACCTGTCATCAGCAAATTGTAAGCTTCTTGTTTGGAGATCTTTCCATGGAACCATCTTAAAGAGAAAAATAGAAAACAAGGCTATCAGCACTCTTGGTTGTTGATGCATCTAAGGCTCTGGCATGTATGAATTAATCTTTATTTTAAAAACCTAGTACATATTGATTATAACCAACCATTATCTTACTCAGAGATTCTGATCTTCTACTAAAAGAATGAAAACAAATATCACCTATTTAAATTCATTGCAATACAAGTGTCCAACACTTGAAATAGATGTTCAAGTCCAAGTTTGTTTACATGTGAAAAGGCATTAAATGCTGGATAATTTGACAAGCATATTTGAATTCAATCTCAGATGGCAATTTGAAGCAAAAAATGTAAAGTCTATACGAGGAGATTAATGAAAGTTAAATACTGTACAGAACAAGGAGAACTGGATTTTGCTTGAAGCTGAAGAAATAACAATCTAGCTTTCTTAAACTAGTGAATATGCACTGCTTTAATCTCACATCTTGCATCTTCCACAGTCCTAAAAAACTTCAGCAGTGTCCATCCAGTCAACCTGATATATATGATTATATAGAACAGTTTTGAATAAAGGGCTAATTTGTTATATTGTTAAAATTGTAAAAGTAGTTGAGCATGAACAATGGGAAAGATATAGGGTACATCAACCGTAACCCGAGGAGCCTGCTGATTGGTCTAAGGCACCACATCCTAGAAACTGAACTAGTTGAAGTTGGAATACTTCCTCAAAAGACACCAGGGTCAGAAGTAAACAGCATGGATGACATACAGCCTTCATCCCCATGACTGCTGGAACAACCACCAGGAGGCACCATGCATGCATAGAAGCATTAGTTAGGAGTTGGGTTTGGGTTGTAGAATGCACATGGAATATTGTAATGAATTCTCAGAAGTAATTGTAATAGCCACTCCTTGTCTTAGAAATACTATGAATATGCATGTATTCCTTCTATAAATAAGGATGTTTACCTGCTTTTGGCGTGCGGGCTGGGAAGGGGTTACCCCCCCTGCACCCAGCGTGTGTGTGCAGCACTGAATAACATACCTGCTCTATAACTACTTTGTGGTTATAGAGTTTGTTTCCGCAACTCAGTTTGACATTGCACAGGGGAGTGGAGTGGATGTGAGTTTCATTGAGGAGGTGGATTGGAAAATTCAAAGGAATCTGTCTCCCTAGGAATCCGCTCGACGACAAAAGTTCTAAGCATCTGCTACAAACTAATTTGTTGAAAGTTCCTGCATCTAAAGGCAGTTGTACTACTGTTATGCTGATATGCCAATTCAACCAACAGAACATTAAGGAACAGCAAACTGAAACCACACACCAATGATTTTCTTTCTGCTGAGAGGTCTTCAGTTAGTTGTCAGTCTTGAAGACAGCAAACTAAGCAACTAACACAGGAAGCATCAGCTGTAATTATAGCAAGCAAATGAAGTATACAAATGAAGTTATCCAGATACTAGAATTTTTTCTCTAACTTGCATTTGCCACTCATCTTTACTACTGAAAATAATATAACAGTTAATTATTTGTCATAGTATCAAACACGTTGTTCATATTAAATAAAAATAAATTTGAAAGAGCTAATACAATTTAAGTATTTAACAAGTTGGAATTCACTGCAAACATTATTTTATAGTCCTGGTCTTCTCTCAGTGTTAGCATGAAGTTAATATAGAAAAAGTGTTACTATTACATTATCACCTCTCTAACAACACTTTATTTCCTCTCCTGCATTTAGAGTTAAGCAGACCTGAAAAAGGTTACTTCTAAGGAAAGCTGTATACGTATAAAAAACACAAACGAGAAAACGCCACAATCTCCATTGCACATTGCAGTGGAAATGCCAGGTCACAGCCTGAACCAGTAGGTGAGTACGTGAGTGCCTGGAGGAGGGGGGAGCCCAAGATCCACCCTTCCTCTCTCTCCCCTTCGGTGGTGCTTCTGGCCGTCCTTCTGGAAGCACACCTGCACGGGTTGCCCCCCCCACTCCCTGGTGTGCCAGAATTCAAACTGGAGAAGGCTGCATTCCTCATGTACAAATGTCTACTGCCCCATGTCATGGTTTTGTGTTTTTTTGGTTTTCAGTATTCCACATCAAAACATCATGTAGTGCACTGGGAGTTAAAGTGTTAATGCTCCGATTCTGGGTACCTATCCCTATACATCACGGAAGTCATGGGATCTGGCCCTTCCGGGTGGGGCAGTCTCTTACTACCTTGCAGTGAGTGCTGGAGGATGCTTTCCTAGCCATTCCAAGCTTTTCAGGTTTGACACAGTCTCAGGAACTCACTCTCTCCTATTTTATTTCATTTATTACTCTCAATTTCAATTAGATTGTATTATATTGTGTTATCTTGCATTCTGATATCATAGTTAGTAAAATAAGTTTTCCGCCACAGATTGTAGCCACTGATTTCTTTTTTCCTTCCTTGAGCCCAGCTCCCATCTCCCTATCTCTTTTCCCTTTCCCTTCCCATTTTGTGGGGTCGGGGGGGCCCATGGGCCTACTTCCCCCTGTCAGGGGAAAGATTGATCTAGTTAATTCCATGATACCCCAACTCCAGAGTATATATTGGGGATAGACATCCTGTCGGGTCTGACTCTCCAGACCACTGTGAGAGAGTTCAGATTAAGGGAAAGACCTATTAGTATCCAGGCAGTGCAGAAAATTATAAGGGGCCTACATTCCAACTGAAAAGGAGATCTTAGCCGCGTATGAGGGGGTTTGGGCTGCTTCTGAAGTAATCAGTACTGAAACACAGCTCCTTCTAGCACCTTGACTGCCAGTGCTGAACTGGATTTTCAAGGGAAAGGTTCCCTCCACCCATCATGCTACTGATGCCACTTGGAGTAAGTTGAGGACACAACGAGCTCGCATGGAGAACCTCAGCTGTCCAGGAATCTTAGAGGTGATCATGGACTGGCCTGAAGGTAAAAAGTTTGGAACATCACCAGTAGAAGAGGTATTGCGTGCTAAAAAGGCCCCACCATACAATGAACTACCAGAAAATGAAAAGAAGTTGGCCTTGTTCACAGATGGATCGTGTCGTATTGTGGGAAAGCATCGCAGATGGAAAGCTCCTGTGTGGAGCCCCACACAAGTTGCAGAGACCACTGAAGGGAAGAGAGAATCAAACCAATTTGCAGAGGTAAAGGCTGTCCAACTGGCCTTGGATGTTGCTGAACAGGAGAGGTGGCCAATGCTTTATCTTTACACTGACTCATGGATGGTGGCAAATACTCTATGGGGGTGGTTACAGCAGTGGGAGCAAACTAACTGGCAGCAGAGGGGTAAACCTATTTGGGCTGCTGAACTGTGGAAAGACATTGCTGCCTGAATAAAAAATATAGTGGTAAAGGTGCATCATGTAGATGCTCATGTGCCCAAGAGACAGGCTACTGAAGAACAACAAAATAACCATCAGGAAGATCGAGCTGCCAAAATTGAGGTGGCTCACATAGACTTGGACTGACAACACAAGGGTGAATTATTTCTAACTTGGTGGGCCCATGAGACCTTGGGCCATCAAGGGAGAGATGCAACATATAAGTGGGCTAGAGACCGAGGGGTGGACTTAACTATGGATGCTATTGCACAGGTTATTCATTTATTTATTTATTATTTATGTCTGTGACACCTGCTTCACAATTAAACAAGCCATGAAGATGAAACCTCTCCGGGGGGAAGGGCGATGGCAAAAGTATAAATATGGGGAGGCATGGCAGATTGATTATATCACCTTGCCACAATCTCGCAATGGTAAGTGTTATGTGCTTCCCATGGTGGAGGCAGCCACTGGGTGGCTTGAAACATATGCAATACCCCATGCTACCGCCCAAAACACCGTATTGGGTCTTGTGAAACAAGTCCTGTGGTGACATGGATCTCCAGAAAGAATTGAGTCAGATAATGGGACTCACTTCAAAAATTCTCTTGCAAATACTTGAGCCCCGTTCATGGAATTGAGTGGATTTATCATACCCCCTATCATGCACCAGCTTCTGGTAAAATTGAACAATACAATGGGTTGTTAAAAACCATGTTGAAAGCAATGGGTGGCAGAACATTTAAGCATTGGGAGAAACATTTGGCAGAAGCCACCTGGTTGGTCAATACCAGAGGATCGATCAATCATGATGGTCCTGCCAGCTCCCTGCATACTGTCAAGGGAGATAAGGTCCCTGTATAAAGAACATGTTGGGAAAAGCAGTTTGGGTCTTTCCAGCTTCTGGGAAGGGCAAACCTCTTCGTGGAACTGTTTTTGCCCAGGGACCTGGGTCCACTTGGTGCGTGATGCAGAAAGGTGGGGATGTTCAATGTGTACCACAAGGGAATTTGATGTTGGGTGAGTGAAGTCAGTAATTCCATGTATATATATTTATGTGTGTTTGTGTTTAATCTTTGGTAATTATGGTTTGTTTGTATATATTAAGCATGATGTAGTGATGTGGAATATGGGGTGGAATGTCTTCGTTTTATGATTTTTGGTTATTGGTATTACACATCATAACATCATGTAGTGTGCTGGAAGTTAAAGAGTTAATGCTTCAGTTCTGGACACTTGTCCAGAAGAGAAGAAGAACTACATTCCCCTGAAGACTGTTTGCTGTTCTGTTATCATTCCTGCTCTGGGGGAACAGATATAAGGCCTTGGTAGGTCAACTGACATCCCTCTTTTCGATCGTCAGGCTCTCTCTTTTTGATCGTCAGGCTCTCTCGCTGCTGCTCGTCCCAACCACACGCCATTAGTGTAAGGCCTTCAGCTTTTTTGGACACTCTTTCTCTCATTTTATTTGATTTATTAGCTTCGATTCTAATTATATTGTATTATAGTGTGTTATCTTGCATTCCGATACCCTATTTAGTAAATTAGTTTGTTTCTCCTCAGATCGTTGCTGCTGTTTTTAATTATTTTGGGGTCCCCTGTTTCCCCTTTCCGGAGGTGTGGATCTGCGGATCCCTCCGCCCTACTAGTCACAAAACCGGATATATCATTGACAGGGGCAGTGCAAAAATTGAGCCTATTTGTTTGCCTCAACCACACCGGATCTCAAATACTAAGCAGTGTAGACTCCCAGTTGGGCAAGAAGAAATTACCAGGACTGTGCATGAGCTGGAGAGAGTAGGGATCATTAGACCTGCATACAACCCATACAACTCCCCCATATGGCCTGTCAGGAAGTCAGATATTACATGGCAAATGACAGTAGACTACAGAGAACTGAATAACATCACGCCACCAATCCATGTTGCCGTACCCAACATCGCCTCCCTCATGGGTACATTAAGTAGAGAAATAGAAACATATCACTGTGTTCTGGATCTAGCAAATGCATTTTTCAGCATTTCAATTGCTAAGGAATTTCAAGACCAGTTTGCATTCACATGGGAGGACAGGCAGTGGACTTTTCAAGTCCTACCTCAGGGATACATGCATTTGCCTACTTTTTGTCATAATCTGGTGGTATGTGACTTGGCAAATTCGTTCAAACCATCTACTGTCAAAATGTACTACTACATCAGTGATCTGATATTAACATCTAACTCAATTGAGGCATTAGAGAAGACAGTACTATATTTACAGGGGAAAGGATGGGCTATAAATCCACAGAAAGTACAAGGACCAGGGCTATCAGTTAAATTCCTGGGTGTTGTCTGGTCAGGTAAGACTAAGGTCTTACCCAGTACAATCACAGATAAGATCCAAGTGTTCCCGGTTCCCACGAAACCAAAGCAGTTGCAGGAGTTCTTGAGTATATTAGGATACTGGTGATCCTTTATACCTCACTTAGCACAACTGCTAAAACCTCTATATCGATTAATTAAAAAAGGCCAAGTATGGGATTGGGGTAGAATGGAATAAGATGCCTTCCAGCAAGCAAAAATAGCCGTCAAACAGGCTCAGTCGCTGGGTATATTCAATCCAACCCTTCCAGCTGAACTAGATATGCATGTAACTCAAGAAGGGTTTGGCTGTGGCAATGCCAGAGTTCCATTCAAATCCCAATTGGGTTCTGGTCACAGGTTTGGCATGGAGCAGAAGAAAGATACAGCATGGTTGAAAAGCAGTTATTAGCTACCTATTCTGCACTGCAGGCAGTAGAACCAGTAACTCAGACTGCAGAGGTCATTGTTAAAACAACTTTGCTGATCCAGGGGTGGGTAAAAAATCTAACCCACATTCCTAAGATGGGGGTGGCCCAATCAGAAACAGTGGCATGCTGGGTCACCTACCTTAGTCAGAGAAGCTGCCTGTCATCATCTCCACTGAAGGAAGAATTGCAGAAGATACTCAGCCCGGTAACACATCACAGTGAGACACCCAAGGAAATAATGGTTACTTGCCCTGAGAAGAGTCCCGTACAAGAGGGGAAATATACTATTCCAGAAGATGCTTGGTATATGGATGGATCCAGCAGAGAGAACCCAAGTAGGTGGCAAGCCGTTGCATACCATCCCTCGACTGAAACAATATGGTTCGAAGAGGGGGATGGACAAAGTAGCCAGTGGGCTGAGCTATGAGCTGTGTGGATGGTGATAACTCAAGAGCCAGGCGACAGCAGATCTTCACAGATCTGCACAGATAGTTGGGCAGTCTACCGAAGGCTCGCACTCTGGATAGCACAGTGGGCCACTCAGGATTGGACAATCCATGCCTGACCTATCTGGGGCAAAGATATGTGGGTTGATATACGGAACGTGGTTAGGCACAGGACTGTATGAGCATACCACGTCTCTGGACATCAACCCTTGCAGCCACCAGGCAATGATGAAGCTGACACACTGGCTTGAGTTCAATGGCTAGGAAGTACATCAGCAGAAGACATAGCTCACTGGCTGCATCAGAAACTACAACATGCAGGACAGAAAACCATGTGGGCAGTGGCTAAAGCACGGGGGCTGCCCATAGAGTTACCAGATATTGTCCAGGCATATCAGGACTGTGACACTTGCTCATGAATGAGACCAAGACCTCTGCCGGAAACTATGACCCATCTCACTAGAGGACACAACCCATTACAGTGATGGCAGATCGATTATATAGGTCCCCTTCCTCGATCTGAGGGGGCCAGATATGCCCTAACTTGTGTTGATACAGCAAGTGGATTGATGTAAGCCTATCCTGTAGCAAAGGCAAACCAAGCCTTTACCATTAAAGCTCTAACTAGGTTGATGGCATCATATGGAACTCCTGAGGTCACTGAGAGTGACCAAGGTACACATTTCACAGGTGCAGAAGTGGGCTGAAGGCAACAACATCAAAGGGCGGTTTCACCTGCCCTATAATCCAACAGGAGCAGGTCTAATAGAAAGATATAACAGGATCCTGGAGGCTGCTCTGAAGGCAGATTCACAGTCCTTGAAGGGGTAGACCAAGAGGTTTTATGAAACCCTGCAAGACTTGAATGAGAGACCAAGGGATGGCAGACCCAGTGCTTTAAGAATGTTGCAGACAACTTGGGCCTCCCCACTTAGGATACAAATTACAGGCAAGGGCACCTCGCTCAAGCACGAGTTGGCACCATGAATAATCTGCTCCCTGCCTCTGAGGACCTAGAGCCCGGGAAACACAAGGTAAAATGGCCTTGGAAGGTGCAAGCAGGACCAAAATAGTGTGGTCTCCTTGCACCTTGGGGGAGATTGTTAGAGGTTGGGGTATCAGTAAACCATCCAGTAATTGGTGCATGGCCAGCAGAGGTAGTAGTTGACACTCCTGTTTTCATTGCAAAGGGGACATTAATCATGTCCATGAGGCAAATTAGAACCCCCCCCCCCTTTGGTACCTGATAAAGTAATCCAGCCACAGATATCAGGCCAAAGGGTGTGGTACTGAAGACCAGGACGTGCCCCAATACAGGCAGAGGTGTTGACTCAAGACCGAAATACGGCCTGTATCCTACTGTGGAGGGCAGAGCTACCCCTCCTCGTACCTATTAAATATCTGTTTTACTCCCCTTGAGGTTATAAGTTCACAGGACAGCTGGAAGGAGGAACATCACTCCAGCATGCTCCAGTGTCCACGAGGAAACATCGTGACACCTCACGGTGGACTGCTGAACTTTTGGGAACTAGCGAGCATGAATCACAGAATCACAGAATCACAGAATGTCCAGGGTTAGAAGGGACCTCAAGGATCATGAATCTCCAACCCCCCTGCCACATGCAGGGCCACCAACCTCCACATTTAATACTAGAACAGGCTGCCCAGGGCCCCATCCAATCTGGCCTTGAACACCTCTAGGGATGGGGCATCCACAACCTCCCTGGGCAGCCTGTTCTGGCACCTCACCACTCTCTCTGTAAAGAACATGAACCAGAACTGCTACTGGTCCTTGAAGAAGATATGCCTTGGGAAGAAACATCAAGTACTGGCCCGACAGAATCACGAAAAAGACTGCCAATAATTGCTTTTAGTGCCTTAACATTCTACATTGTGGCTGGTATTGTACATGTGCCATGATATACATTGTATTTTGAACCACCAAAGCTGCAGGAGCTCACCCCCTACCCGCTCGATCATTAGTTCATGCTGTGAAGGGGTGGAGTGCAATGGAATTGCCAGGTCACAGACTGAACCAGGATGTGAGCACATGTGTGCCCAGAGCGGCGGGAGCCTAGATCCATCCTTCCTCTCTCTCTCTGTCTCAGCAGTGCTTCTGGCGCGCGTATGCATTCCAAGCCTGTGCAGGTTGCCCCCCTCTCCGGTGTGCCAGAGTTCGAACCAGAGAAGGCTGCATTCCTCAGCTCACCCTTTTTATTCCAAACTGTTGCTGGAAGGGGTGAGTTCATAGAATCATAGAATGGCCTGGGTTGAAAAGGACTACAATGATCATTGAGTTTCAACCTCCCTACTATGTGCAGGGTCGCCAACCATCAGACCAGGCTGCCCAGAGCCACATCCAGCCTGGCCTTGAATGCCTCCAGGGATGGGGCATCCACAACCTCCTTGGGCAACCTGTTCCAGTGTGTCACCACCCTCTGTGTGAAAAACATCTTTCTAATATCTAACCTAAACCTCCTGTCTTAGTTTAAAACCATTCCCCCTTGTTCTATCATTATCCACCCTTGTAAACAGCCATACCCCTTCCTCTTTCTTTGATACCTTGTTCTATGGCGCCTGTATCTCAAATAAAGGCTCTGTCATCACCTTTGTTTGCTTTACACACATTCTGGATAAAAGTGATCACATAGACTCATCTAAGATTTTATCATCGTAAAACCCATTACCATTTGGCATAACTAACATGCATAGATAATTGGCATTAAGTCTTGTATCTTCAATAGCTTATACAGAAGTCTTAAAAATAATTAAAAAAAAAAAAAAAAACACCCAACCACACACCTTTGGTTCACCTTCCCAACTTCATAGCTAAAGTTTACAATTATTTTATGATTTGCTTTAATAACAAAAAAAAAAGTCCTTACATTTTGCCTTCATGGGGATCTTCTTCTCTTCCCTAATAAGAAAATTAACATATTAAGTGCATGACAAGAGTACACCTGAGTTTAGAAACGTAAACTCATTTAAGATCTTCTGTAGAAATAGGCAACACTAAGAAGTCAAAGATATTTTAACTAAATATCACATTTCACAGTTCTGTGTAAAGAGGTTTTCTATTTCATTCACTAAGTGGAAATTCAGCCAAAAATCCATTATTTTAGAAAACTGTTCTTGTCATAATTAACTCAATATACTTTTAACTCATGCTTGATCCTTTAAAGACAAAGGCATATAGACTGAAATTTCACACTGTGATATGTTCAGGAATATTTCATGGAAAACAAAAAAAAAATGGAACTGAATGACTAGCAGGTTCTTTATTAGTACTAGTGAGTTTAGGATACTGTCTAGTAAGTTCACAGTATCGTTCATTTGGACATGAACATGTTTGGACAACAAGTGAATAAGCACATTGAATACTGAATTATATTTAAAGGTTTGTTACAGTATTTTAAAATTGGTAGATTCAATTACTAAAGGAAGATTTAGAAAAGTATATAACTGACAATCAAGAAGTTAAACACCACTGTTTTGGATTTATTTCAGTGTTAAGTTGCATACACAAAATAATTAAAAATAAATAAATCTCAGTTCTGTAACAGATTTGAATATAAAATTACTTACAACTTCTTCTACCAGGTCTTCTACAATAAGACCTTGTTCATCTGTCCGTAGATTTGTAACCCACATCCAGCCATCTTCCAATTCATTATGGACAATAAACATGTCTCCTTTAAGGAAACTAGAAAGTTACAGTAAGATTTATATTATGATTGTACTTCTAACATAAAGCTTAATGAACACAATGAATTCTTGTGTATAATTCTATCAGTTTCCCTTAAATTTTTTGCTAAAGGACGATACATTTATTTGTATCCCAATCACACTATGCACTCACAGTTAAGGTAGCTGAGATAGATTAATACTTAGCCTTTGATTTACATTTAGGATTTAATGAATACTTCAATTCAGTCAACTTTGAAGTGTGCTAAGGACACACAAAACAAACACTACAATAATATTAGAATATAATAATATTATTTTATCAAGAAAGATCAAATATTAAACATCAGTAAAAAGCTATTAAGGGAATCTTTGTTAAGAAAATAATACTTTTAATCAAAATCTAATTTTATATAATAAAAGCATGTGGAATATGTCTTTATATGAAAAGACCTAAACAGTACAAGTACTAAAAAGAGGTTAAAAATAGTTGATAAAAAAGCCATGCAGTTAGTTACAGTAAGAGCATAAATACAAATGGTACATTAGTGGTATAGGCAAATAGGTATGAGGTTCTGAATCTCATAGACTACAAGTTCAATTCAAAATTAGATAGCAATTTTCCATGGGATGCCTTTCATTTGAGAGGGTAACAAAAAAGGCATTAATTTGAACACAAAGCAAACAACAAGAACAAAAAAAAAAGCCTAATGAAGATACTTTGAATGAATTCAGCTACTAACAAACCTAAATCCTAACAATGGGCAATAAACAGCAAGACTACTCTACATCAGCTCTATTACAAAGAGGTACACAGTAATTTACTGCATGGAAGACAGATTGAAATTGCCTGACCAACCTAGTGGCCTTTTATGATGGCAAAACTGCATCAATGGACAAGGGAAGAGCCACTGATGTCATCTACCTGGACTTCAGTAAGGCCTTTAACACAGTCCCCCACAATATCCTTCTCTCCAAATTAGAAAGATATGGACTTGATAGGTGGATGGTTCAATGGATGAAGAACTGGTTGCAAGATCATATGGAGAGTGGTGGTCAATGGCTCCATGTCTGGATGGAAATCAGTGGTGAGTGATGTTCTTCAGGGTTCAGTACTGGGACCGATGCTCTTTAATATCAATGACATCAATAGTGGGATCGAGTGCACCCTCAGAAAGTTGTGGATGACACCAAGCCAAGTGATGTGGTCGAAACACCTCAGGGATGGGATGCCATCCAGAGAGACCTAGGCAGGCTCGAGCAGTGGGCCCAGGAGAACCTCTTGAGGTTCAACAAATCCAAGTGCAAGGTCTGCACCTGGATCATGGCAAACTACAATATCAATACAAGCTGGGGGATGTAAGGATAGAGCACAGCCCCACCAAAAAAGACTTTGGGGGTACTGGTGGATGGCACACTGGACATGAGCCAGCAATGTGTCCTCGTACCATACCCTGGGCTGCATCAGAAAAAGCGTGGCCAGCAAGGCAAGGGAGGTCATTCTGTTCCTCTACACTGCTGGTGAGGCCTCATCTGGAGTGCTGCATCCAGATTTGGAGTCCTCAGTACAGGAGAGACATGGAGCTGTTGGAGCATTCCAGGGGAGAACTGATAGCAGCCTTTCAGTATCTGTGAGAGGTAGATTGTGTTCTTGCAGTGGAAATTTCCAGTATTTCTGTATGTAGCATATATTCAGAGGGACCTTAACAGCCTTGAAAGGTGAGCCTGGGTGAATCTAATGAGGTTCAATGCAGCAAAGTGCAACAATTGGCACTTGGGCTGGAGGAATCTCAGGCATAAATACAGACTGGAAGGAGCAGTCCTTGAGAGCAGCCCTGCAGAGAAGGACCTGGGGGTCCTGATGGATGAAAAACTTAACATGAGCCAGCAGTGTGCTCTTGCAGCTCGAAAAGCAAGTGGTATCCTGGGCTCCATCAGAAGAGGGGTGGCCAGCAGGGACAGGGAGGTGATTGTCCCTCTCTACTCTGCCCTTGTGAGGCCCCATCTGAAGTACTGTGTCCAGGTCTGGAGCCCCCAATACAAGAAAGACAGAGAGCTGTTGAAGAGGGTCCAGAGGAGGGTCACAAAGATGCTCAGAGGGCTGGAGCACCTCCCCTACGAAGACAGGCTGAGGGAACTGGGCTTGTTCAGCCTGGAGAAAAGAAGGCTGCAGGGTGACCTCATTGCAGCATTCCAGTACCTAAAGGGAGCCTATAAACAGGAGTGGAGTCAACTCTTTCAAAGGGTAGATAACAGCAGGACAAGGGGAAATGGCTTTAAGTTGAAGGAGGGAAGATTTAGGTTGGATGTCAGGGGGAAGTTCTTTACTATGAGAGTGGTAAGGTGCTGGAACAGGCTGCCCAGAGAGTACCACACCAACAGAGATTCCTTGCTCCCCATTCATAAGTTGATTTGTCAACTAGAGAGTCAAGGAGTGATCAGCAAAACTCACTCACCCTTTAAAAGCCCCATATGGCCAGTGCACAAAGCCAGTGGAGAGTGGAGGCTGATGGTGGACTACCGTGGCCTGAATGAAGTCACACCCCCACTGAGTGCTGCTGTGCCGGACATGTTAGAACTCCAGTATTAACCGGAATCAAAAGCAGCCAAATGGTATGCCACCACTGATATTGCTAATGCCTTCTTTTCCATTCCTTTGGCCACAGAATGTAGGCCACAGTTTGCCTTCACCTGGAGGAAAGTTCAATACACCTGAAACAGTTTGCCGCAGGGGTGGAAACCCAGCCCGAGCATTTGCCATGGGTTAGGTTCATCCAAACATCAATGGAAGAGGGCGGTGCTCCCGAGCACCTGCAGAACACTGATGACATTGTTGTATGGGGTGATACAGCAGAGGAAATTTTTAAGAAAGGAGAGAGAATAATCCAAATTCCTCTGCATGCTGGTTTCTCTATTAAGCAGAACCAAGTGAAAGGACCTGCCCAAGAAATTCAGTTTCTCAGAGTAAAATGGCAAGATGGGTATCATCCCAGCAGATGTGATTGACAAAATGACTGCTATGTCTCCATGTCTTCTGGTAAAATTGAATGATACAACGGGTTGTTAAAAACCATGTTGAAAGCAATGGGTGGCTGAACATTTAAGAATTGGGAGAAGCATTTGGCAGAAGCCACCTGCTTGGTCAACACTTCGAGGATCTATCAATCGCGATGGTCCTGCCAGGTCCCTACATACTGTAGAGGGAGATAAGGTCCCTGTAGTACATGTAAAGAACATGTTGGGAAAAGCGGTTTGGGTCTTTCCAGCTTCTGGAAAGGGCAAACCTCTTCGTGGAACTGTTTTTGCCCAGGGACCTGGATCCTCTTGGTGGCTGATGCAGAAAAATGGGGATGTTCAATGTGTACCACAAGGGAATTTGATGTTGGGGGAGTGCAGTCAGTAATTCCATGTGCATATATATAGGTTTGTGTGTGCGTGTGTTTAATGCTTTGGTAATTATGGTTGGTTTGTATATATTAAGCATGATGAAGTGATGTGGAATAAGGGGTGGAATGTCATGGTTTTATGATTTTTGGTTATTGGTATTCCACATCATAACATCATGTAGCGCGCTGGGAGTTAGTGTTAATGCTCTAGTTCCGGGCACCTGTGCAGAAGAGAAGAAGAACTACATACCCCAGGGGGTTTTGAGGTCAGAGAGGAGATATATAACCCCTGGCAAGGTCACCTGATGCGCTCTTCTTCATCTCCCTGGTGCTCAACCAGACTGCACATCTCACCTCAGCATTATGGTGCGGCCTATCCACCTTTCAGACACTCTCTCTCATTATATTTGATTTATTAGCTTCAATTCTAATTATATTGTATTATAGTGTGTTATCTTGCATTCCGATACTATATTTAGTAAGTTAGTTTGTTTCTCCTCAGATCGTTGCCGCTGTTTTTAATTATTTTGGGGTCCCCTGTTCCCTTTTCCAGAGGCGTGGATTTGCGAAATGCCTCCGCCCTGCTAGTCACAGAACCGGGCCAAACCAGCCCATAAACCATTGACAACTGAGGACCTGGAGCACGACCAAAGAAGGCTGTATGGGAACTGCTGAGTCACGGCCTGAACCTCTGATTAGTCACCTGAGGCGAGCAATGAGTCAGCCCTGGGAGCACAGGTGAAAGCAATTCACCTGTGCTGCAGGAAGGGGTGGAGCCTGGCTCCACCTCTCCTAGACCCATTTAAGAGCTGACTACCAGTGGGGAAGGATCTCTCTCTCTCTCTCTGGAAGATCCATTCCACTGGAGTTTTCTGAGCGAGCCCACAACTCGGGTAAGCCTCCTATTTATTCTCTTTGTCTCGCTGTGCCTAACTCTCTTACTTATTTCATTATTGTAACATCTTAATATTATTAAATTATATAATATTCCTTTATATAATTTTCATTGATTTTACACTTGGCGAGCCAGGCAGGCAAGCCGAATATACTGAAACTTACAGTATGTCCTTTCTTTGGAATTTCTGTAAATGGTTCAAGGGGGAGAACGCTACCCCCCTAGATAAAATAATTCCAGGACAGATCCCAGGATTTGCGGGATCCCCATACTATGAATTGGCAACTATCATTGAAAAATGGGGTCCCCTACGTGTTGTGGGGAAACGTTTCCCCATATCGCCTAGCGGATTACTTTCAGGGCTAGGCAAAGATAATTAGTCACTAGAGAAAGACAATTAGCTGCTTCTACAGTGGCATGGCCGCTATTAAATGCTTTAAAACAATGCCAAAATAAGGATAATACTTTAGTGAATGAAAATGAAACTTTAAAAAAACCGTATTGAAAAGTTAGAACAGGAACTTGGCCTATTAACAGGGAAAAAACCAATTCTACGTCTTCCAATAGGTCAAATTCGTAGTATTTCAATAGACAATGACCAGGCTCCTGAATCAACGGACTGTGTTGATCAGGAAAATAAACAATCTAAATCAGATCTTGAAACCCCAATTTTGACGGACGCACTAGAAGTCCATCCTGTTATTACTCAAAAAACGAAAAAGGTACAGGACAGACCGGCAGGGGTGCTGCCTGATCAATGGCCGCCTGTTCAAACCCATTTGCACGTAACAGCCCGACCATACACGGCAACAGAACTGATGGACTTAGTCCAACGATTCAGGCAAAAACCTAGGGAAAGTGTGCCAGCTTGGTTACTTAGACTATGGGATTCTGGGGCAGAAAGTGTTCTGGTGAATGGCCCAGAAATAGCCAAATTGGCTACAATGACTATCCATCCTGCTCTTAGACAGAGACTATATGCAGGTAATCATATAATGATGAAAACCATTCTATAATAGATTGGTTAATGGCGGCCTGCCGTATGGTATGGCCCAATAAATCTGATATTCCTTTACACACAGGGATGTGGTCCTCCATGGAGGACCTTCAAATTACATTCGTGAGCTAGGTGTAAGGGAAGCGATTTATGAAGATACCTTTGATGGCCGGATCTGGTCAAATCTCAGCGGGGATGAGAGACCTAATTTTACAACAAGCCCCCTCCCATCTGTTATGGCACTCTGGTCTCTATATTAAATCCCTAGTGGCCTCAGAAGCAGTTGTCCAGCAGGCTGCGCAGTTAGTGGCTGATCTAGGAGAAACAGAACGCCTGCGGAATAGGCGCAACATTCGGTCACTAGAAGAAGCCGAGGTCTTGCCGGTGACTAAAACCAAAATACCGGCTCCCCGAGCTCCTCAATCGGGACCCATAAGGGTCTCCCGAAAACAAATGTTCAATGATTTAATTCGGGCTGGGGTCCAATTTGCTAAGATTGACGGCCAGCCCAACCATATCCTTCTCCAACTGTGGAAACAACTAAAGGACAACCAAAAATTTCAGAGCTACCCTAAGAAACCAAGGGTAAGGGTTATAGAAAGAACGCCAACAATGACATGGAACTTAGAGGATTTCATTGTTCCTAATAGGAAAAAAAAGCCGCCTCAGGTGTCTCGGGCCACAATGCCTGAGCCACCGGAAGCAAAAGAATTGGACATAGCTCAATTCATGGCGTGACGAGGGATGTTGGTCCCCCTAGGGCCTCCAGACGGGACCGGAGGCCCTATGT
Organism: Lophura nycthemera; assembly: GCA_021292215.1. Lineage (NCBI taxonomy): Eukaryota > Metazoa > Chordata > Aves > Galliformes > Phasianidae > Lophura > Lophura nycthemera. The sequence continues at coordinate 202,654 of JADANK010000291.1, forward strand.
AGAATTAACGATTTACTGGTCCCGAAAAAACATTCAAAGGGTTATGGCATTAGTGGATACCGGAGCAGAAACATCAATTATTTATGGAGATCTGGCCAAATTTGATGGGGACAGAGTGATGATTAGTGGCTTTGGGGGACAGACCATTCCTGTCACCCAAACATGGTTGAAACTGGGGGTTGGGCGTCTCCCACCCCGGGAGTATAAGGTATCTATTGCCCCAGTCCAGGAGTACATCTTGGGCATAGATATTCTATGGGGTCTGGCTCTCCAGACAACTGGGAGAGTTCAGACTTCGACAGAGATGTATCAGTATCCGGGCGGTGCAGGCAATATTAAGAGGCCATGCGAAACATGGGCCTATTTGCCTGCCGAAACCGCGCCGGATTACTAATGTAAGACAGTACAGACTCCCGGGTGGGCAAGATGAAATATCGAGAACAGTGCAGGAACTAGAAAAAGTGGGCGTTATAAGACCTGCACACAGCCCATATAATTCCCCCATATGGCCAGTGCGGAAGTCGGATGGCACATGGAGAATGACAGTGGATTACAGAGAATTAAATAAGGTCACACCGCCTATTCATGCGGCCGTACCCAATATTGCTTCCCTAATGGATACATTAAGTAGGGAGATAAAAACCTATCATTGTGTCCTGGATTTAGCAAATGCGTTCTTCAGTATCCCAATTGCTGAGGAATCGCAAGATCAATTTGCGTTTACGTGGGGAGGCAGGCAGTGGACCTTTCAGGTCCTGCCACAGGGGTCCATGCATTCACCAACTTATTGTCACAATCTAGTGGCGTGTGACCTGGCTGATTGGGAAAAACCTGATGATGTTAATCTGTATCATTATATCGATGATCTCCTGCTGACATCTGACTCACTGGAGGCAGTAGGGCAGGCGGCAGATTCATTAACCGCCTATTTACAACAGAGAGGGTGGCTATAAATCCCCAAAAGGTGCAAGGTTCCGGGCCTGTCCGTAAAATTCCTGGGGGTGGTTTGGTCAGGAAAGACCAAAGTACTACCCAGTGCTGTCATAGATAAGGTTCAGGCGTTCCCAGTCCCTACAACATCAAAGCAGCTGCAAGAGTTTCTAGGTATACTGGGTTACTGGCGTTCCTTTATACCTCACCTAGCGCAGTGCTAAGGCCACTGTACAGACTCACAAAAAAGGGGCAGCTATGGGACTGGGGGAGAACAGAACAGGATGCTTTCCAACAGGCAAAACTGGCAGTTAAACAAGCCCAGGCATTGGGTATATTTGATCCTACCCTCCCAGCCGAGTTGGACGTTCACGTTACTCAAGATGGCTTTGGTTGGGGCCTGTGGCAACGCCAGAGTTCTGTTCGGACCCCCATTGGTTTTTGGTCTCAGGTCTGGCATGGAGCAGAAGAAAGATACAGTATGATTGAAAAACAGTTATTGGCTGCCTATTCAGCATTACAGGCGCTCTCTCTCTCTCTCTCTCTCTCTCTCTCTCTCTCTCCTCTCTCTCTCTCTCTCTCTCTCTCTCTCTCTCTCCTCTCTCTCTCTCTCTCTCTCTCTCTCTCTCTCTCTCTCTCTCTCTCTCATCTCCACTTCTCTCTCTGCATCTCCCACTCAGGTCGCTCCTTCTTACTCTCTCTCGTCTCCGTCCTACTCTCTCTCTCTCTCTTCTCTCTCATCTTTCTCTTCTCTCTTCATCTCTCTCTTCTACATTCCACTGGAGTTTTTCTGAAGCGAGCCACAACTGGGTAAGCCTCCTATTATACTCTTTGTCTCGCTGTGCTAACTCTTTTACTTATTCATTATTGTACATAGCTTTATTATTAGAATATGATAAGTATGTCCTTGTATCTTTTCATTGATTTTACAAAGGCCAACGAAGCTGGTGAAGGGTCTGGAAGACAACTCTTATGAGGAATGACTGAGAGAACTGGGATTGCTTAATCTGAAGAGGGAGGAGGCTCATGGGAGACTTTATTGCTCTCTAGAACTACCTGAAAGGAGGTTGTGGCAAGGTGGGAGTCACCTCTTCTCCCAGGTAACTAGTGACAAGAGGAGAAGTAATGGCCTCAAGTTGCACCGGGGAGGTACAGATTGGATACTAGGAAAAATTTCTTCTCAGAACAAGTAGTGAGGCATTGGAACAGGCTGCCCTGGGAAGTGGTGGAGTCCCCATCCCTGGAGGTTTTCAAGGAAAGGGTAGATGTGGCACTGAAGGACATGGTTTAAGATAGCACAGGTGATGGAAGATGACTTATTTATTGTATAGAAACTAGAGAATTAAGTCTTTTTCCAACCTTAATGATTCTATGAATTTAAAATGACCACCATATACTCTTCTATGGGATATGGGACTGTTGGTTTTCCATCCTTTTCACATAGCATATATCATGAAATTGCAAGGGAAGTAAGGAGTAAAGACAGTCCCTAAGAATTTCCTGAGATCAGTGTTAGAAAGGAAATAAGTAGCTGCTCACAGAAGTAGTATGAGTCTGGCAATTCAATAACTTCTTAAGATTACACAGAGAAGGAAAGACAGAATCATTACTATTCCATGTTAAGTATAGAAAAGTACAGAGAACTTAAAACAGTCACCAAATTTTTAAAAACAGGCAAAAAAAATGAACGCTAGAACACTTAAAGGCAAAGGGCCTTTAGCAGTGCTTTGGTTTTTTTGTCATCTCTACTTTTTTCTTAGTTCAAGCAGATACTAAATGTACTATACTCAATTTTATTAGAGTCAATGCTCACATTGTATTTCTAGAGGTCAAAACTGGTTTGGCTTGAATTATTTATCTGTTACTAGTTAATTTTACAGGCCAATTTTGGGGAAAAGCCTAGCCCTCATACACAAAACTTAGCCCGTTTGGGAAAAACTTAACTCTTTTAAATTAGCATTTTGCTTCTAAACTAAGCAACACAAACAGTAAGCCAAGAATAAAACCTATAAAAGAAAAAAAAAAAGAGGAATCATGCTTTGAACCTCCCAGTGTTAAGTCTGGGATGCAATTGGAAAGTATTTGCATGGTAAACATACAGTATTTATGAATACAAATAATTTTACTAAGATTTCAGTTTGCTTTTAACTATTATTAAAGCGTACCTTATTTCATCAGTTTCTGGCACTTTGGTATATGGTAGAATTGCTCGAACTCTCCTTCTATCCTCCACAGGCTGCAGTTTAAAAGAAGTGAGCAAACATATTACTTTTCCCCTTGATTCTAGTGTAGAATACCTCTCCCCAATATTATGCTATACAGAGGCAAAGGACTGGTAACTATCATTTGTATCCACTTGCAAGTTTTAACTTTTCAAATGGTCAAAAATAGTAAGAAATAAGAATCTTTAATTCCTAAATTTATTTAAGAACTTTCATTTTATTTCTAGCCTTGCAGCAATGACAGATAACATAAACTATAATCATAGAATATCCTGAGTTGGAAGGGACCCATAAGAATCATAAAGACTGACTCCTGGCTTCAGACAAGACCACCCAAAATTCAAACCATATTTCTGCAAGCATTGTCCAAACACTTATTAAACTCTGGCAGTCTTGGTGCTGTGACCGTTGCCCTGGGGAGTCTGTTTCAGTGTGCAACCACCCTCTCAGTGAAGAACCTTTTCCTAATCCCCAACTTGACCCTCCCCTGACACAGCTCCATGCCATTCCCTCAGGTCCTGTCACTGTCACCAGAGAAAAGGAACCTATGCCTGCTCCTCCACTCCCCTTCGTGAGGAAGATGTAGGTCACCATGAGGTTGCCCCTCAGTATCTTCTTCAATAGGCTGAACAAACCAAGGGATCATCCAATGCCATCCAGACCAGACCTAGACAGGCTTGAGCAGTGAGCCTAGGTGAACCTCATGAGGTTCAACAAGGCCAAGTGCAACATCATGCACCAGGGTCACACCAATCCCCAATATCAGTACAAGCTGGGGGATGAAAGGATTGAGCACAGCTCCACCAAAAAGGACTTTGGGGGTACTGGTGGATGGCAGCTGGACATGAGCCAGCAATGTGTTCTCAAAGCCCAGAAAGCCAACTGTATCCTGGGCTGCATCCAAAGCAGCGTGGCCAGCAGGGCAAGGAAGGTGACCCTGCCCCCCTGCTCTGCGCTGGTGAGGCCTCACCTGGAGTGCTGCATCCAGATGTGGAGTCCTCAGTACAGGACAGACATAGAGCTGTTTGAGTGCATCCAGAGGAGGGCCACAAAAATGATCGCAGGGATGGAACGCCTTCTCTATGAGGACAGGCTGAGAGCTGGGGCTGTTCAGCCTGGAGAAGAGAAGGCTGCAAGGTGACCTGAGAGCAGCCTGTCAGTATCTAAAGGGGAGCTGCAGGAAAGAAGGGGACAGACTTTAGCAGGATCTGTGGTGATAGAACAAGGGGAAATGGTTTCAAGCTTAAAGAGGGGAGATTTAGGTTGGATATAAGGAAAAATTCTTTTACAGTGAGGGTGGTGAGGCACTGGCACAGATTGCCCAGAGATGTGGTGGATACCCTGTCCCTGGAGAGCCTCGAGGTCAGATTGGAACAGGTTCTGAGCAACCTGATCTAGCTGTAGATGTTGCTGTTCATTGCAAGGGAGTTGGAGTAGATGAACTTCAAAGGTTCCTTCCAACTCAAACAACTCTATGATGATTGTAAAGAATAATTAATCAGCATTGTCATTCAGAATGGGTGGCTTATAGTAGACTCCATTACATATAGCACCAGCACCCCACCTCACTTGCCCTGCCTATCTATCGCCATTCACTGGACTCTCCCCTACATGTCTTGCTTACACCAATGATTTCATATCTCTAGGACTGAGCCAAGACTTCTAGCTCCCCTTGCTTATTCCTCATGCTGCATGCACTGGTGTGGAAATATTTAATGGCCTTTGGATTTCTCTTTACTACATCATTGCTGCCAACAAAGACCAATAACGGATAATCAGAAGGCCATACCAGGCTAGTGAGTTTTTGAGTAACATCATCTACCTGGGCCCCAAGGAGGCAGCAGACTTCCCTGTAGGTTGGGTATGGTCAACATATCAGGCTCTCTGTTCCTCTCAGAAGGGAGTCACCTGGGAGTCACCTATGACAGTAACACCCCTCTTTTCTTTTTTTTTTCCTTGACAGTGGTGGTCATGATACAGGGAGGCAGTCTGCCTTGCCTTAGGCAACCCCTCCAACCTAGATGGACCATCATTCACATCAATCCACATCATTGTTTGACTGTCCATCAAGTTCCAGAACCTCATACCTGTTGTAAAATGTCACCTTCCTTCTGCCTGGTAGCAAGAGGGTAGGGGATCCTTCATATCTTGTATTATGGCTGGCTGACTCATCTGTCTCAGGGCTAGTAGAGTACAATTTTGACAGTACATCTTCTCAAGACTCTCTGATGCTTCTCAGCCTGCCCACCTCCTCCTGAAGCTCTGGCACTAGGCCAAGCAGTTCTTATACCTTGGCACATCTCCCACAGGTGTACTCACTGCTGCCATCAGATACTGACAGAAAACTCAGCCTGAGACCCAGATGGCTGCATGGTCCCTTGGGAAATCTGAATAGCTACATCAGATCCTGTAGATCCGGAGGTCACAGGGGACACAGAGGACATAGCTTTCTGCAAGGTAGATGCCATAACTAGAGGTCCTTGCAAGCATGTTACAACTGCCATTTGAAGTGGCAGAGTGACAGTGCCCTCACTGAATACCATCCTGTGCTTCACCCAGACTGCCACATCCCACCCTGGTTGCTAGTGCTGCCTTCTATGCAAGTGGCAGTTGGCTGCCATTGCTCTTGACCTCACCCAAGCCTCATCAGCTGCTCTCACAAGAACTATCAACTCCTGGCAGGTCTCTATGCTTCTCTGAAATTTTCCCATTTGAGGACACCCCTGTACACCACAATCTCCTGCTCTATTCTGGCTCATACTGATGGCCATGGCAAGTGACTGTTAGTAGTGATTACATCCTGTTTATGACCTCCCACCATTGCTCTTGGCCCTGCCCAAGCCTTGTCAGCCACTCTCACAAGAGCTGCTGGCTCCTAGAAGGTCTCTTCACTCCTCCGGGATGTCCCCAGTTCAGGAAACCCCTCTGTATGCAGTGATACTCCATTCAGCTGAAGACTGTGACAGCACTAGAGTTTATCATCTTGTCGAGAATATTAAAAAATGGAAATATTATTTTGAAATACTCTAGTAAGTTAGTGTAAAACCTAACATAGAGGTTGACTACCGTGCAGTGGTTCGCTTTACTAGTCAAGAATTGCACGTTTTCATTTACCTCAGTTTACACACAACACTATTACTACGTTTAGAGATAACTGCAGTACCTGATAAACAGCTTTATCATTAGACTTTCACTAGAAAGAAATTTAATTTTTTTAATTATTACTTTGTATCAGTAAGAATGCAGTTATATATTCCTTATACTTCACCAGACACTGAGACAACTTTAGAATTTGGAGAAGTTTTCTACAATGTTTTTTTCACAGAAAACTATGAATAATCAAAAGTAAGATTAGCAATTATTAATGATAATAATATTCAAGTAAATGACTTCTTAGAATTTTATTACTTGCCTCTGGAGGTGCTACTGGAAAGAATAGTTTTTCCCCCTTCAGCAAACAAGACACATGACTGTAATAACCAATTAGGTCTGAGAGTGAAGCAAAGCGACGTCCACCAATGTAATAGTCTCCACACATGGCAATAATCCTGTTAATATAGAAAAGGAAGCTTGTCAGAAGAAAATCTTTTGCTACAAATCATCAGGGATTTCTTGCTGTTTTGGGAT